>CM067339.1:172777657-172992657 GCA_034376525.1 Nicotiana benthamiana
CTTAGACTTTCAAGTTCAAAAGTTAAGGACAATTGGTCCTGAAGTTTGAGTTTCAATTTGAAATGTTAAGGACACTTGGTCCTGAACATCAAGTTTTAAGTTGAAAAGCTAAGGACATTTGGTCCTGAATTTCAAGTTTCAAGTTAAGAAGTAAAGCACACATGGTCCTGAACTTAGACTTTCAACTTCAAAAGTTGAGGACACTTGGTCTTGAACTTAGACTTACAAGTTCAAAACTTAAGAACACATTGTCCTGAACTTTGACTTGCAAGTTCAAAAGTTCAGTACACTTGGTCCTGAACTTTGAGTTTCAAGTTGAAAAGTTAAGGACACTTGGTCCTTAACTTTGATTTTCAAATTCAAAAGTTAAGGACACTTGGTCCTAAACTTAGACTTACAATCACAAAAGTTAAGGACACTTAACTTTAGGAATTTCAATATCAGTACACTTAGTCCTAAATTTAAAATTATAAGTTAAGGACACGAATTTAAGCAATTAACAAATAATGCAATACATTAAGGGACTTACAGTTTTTTGCGACCTTTCCTTTTCTCCTTGCCAACCACCCATTGAATTTCTTTAATAATTTTGCATCATCTTTGACATAATAAAAAATATATCTACGAGTATATTTTAATTTTAGCCAGCCCAAATTCTTGGGAGTATTTTCATTGTGCGCCATCGATGTTCCTATTTTTCTTTCCTGATCAAAAGGAGATTTCAACTGCCAACTAATCTTCTTATTCCTTTTACCTCGACCAAGCTCTTCTTCATCATTTCCTTCAGCCTCTATAGACAAACCCCCATCAATGCTCATTTGTGTACTTAGAGGAGTAGGAGTAAGAATAGAAAATGATGGACCATCATAACCAATACTATCTCTCTTCCTTTTCCTAGCATATTGGCTAAGAGCTTCATCTTTGTTTTGCTCTGCAGAAATATATATATATAGATATATATATATATATATATATATATATATATATATATATATATATATATATATATATATATATATATATATATATATATTATTGTCTCCAAGTCGTCAAATGAAGAGACAAAAACTAAGAACATTATTTTTGAAATGTACTGGCATTTTCAATTATGAATATAATATTTAGGACACAATCAATACATGTCTTGTTCACACCGCCTTCTTGTATTTTTTTCATCAGACAATTGAGCTGATATATTGATTGCATTTTCTTTATCTTCCAACTGCACATTTTTTTATCTTGCAATTGTTCTCCATGTTCTTCAATTGCAAGTTCACAAGATTCTGCAAAATTTTACAAGAGCTAACACAATTAGTACTTGTTACTAATCGTTGATTAAAATAAACGTGTATAAAATTAAAAAAAAAAATTTCTAACCGTTTGCAATTGTCAAGATCATCCCAGTTAAACCATTGTCTTCATTAGCATTTTCTTGGCTTCCAATATTGTCTGTAAGAGAGCGAGGTGTAGAGAGATCACATGTTCCATCTATGCTTTTGGAAACGATCTCACTTATGCTTGTTCCTTGGGTATTTTCTAAGTCTTGAGATTATACTCCACCTTTCTCTTGATACTCCACTCTAGCTTCTTCCCTTGCAGTTTCAAAAAATTGTGTAACATTTACAATTAATCTCATTCTAATAGTTCAGTAAAACTAACATTTAACATATCACGAAAATTCCATCTAACCTTGATTGGCATTAATTTGAATTCCAAATTTCTTTATATGAGAGAGGTTTACATATCATATGTTCCATCTAAGCATTTGTATACAATCTCAGAGACACGTGTTCTCAATGGACTTTCTAAATCCTGAGATTGCACTCCACATTTATAATTCTTTTTTGTTACACCTGTCTCTTATGGATTTTTCTGGTCTTGACATTCTACTACATATTGGACTTCCACTCCATCAATAGATTCTACATATATTTGTAATCACAAAAAAATTTATATGTATTACACTATTCAATATGAATTTCAATGACAATAAATTCAAAATCTATATCTAACCTTTCCCAATTTCAGTGCCAATATTAGTTTCATCATCTTGATGTGCATCTCTTCATACTGAACTTCTGCATGCACATATGTATCATCACATTCATTACCATCCGCATCTTTGTTAATTGTAACAGTGGGTTCTGTACCATCACAATGATCATCAACTCCATCTTTAGTAATTGGAACACTAGATTCTGTCTCTCTGTTCCTTCATCAGGTTTCACAAAAATCTTCAATAAAGTATCAATCTTGATTGTGAACTTTTCTTTAAATCTTGTGAAAGAAACTAAGTTAGAAAGTTAAGGACAGGTAGTCCTAAACTTCAAGTTACAAGTAAAGAAGTTAAGGAGAGTCAGTCCTTAACTTAGATAACAAGTTCAAAAGTTAAGGACACTTGGTCCTAAACGTCAAGTCTCAAGTACAAAAGTTAAGGACATGCCGTCCTTAACTTGAAATCCAAGTTAACAAGTTAAGGACACTTGGTCTTGAACTTCAAGTTTCAAATTGAAAAGTTAAGGACATTTGGTCCTGGACTTCAAGTTTCAAGTTTAAAAGTTCAGGAAAGATGGTCCTGAACTTTTTTTTGGAGTTAAACATTATATTTCTGTTTCATACTCAAAATTGAATACAATTTAGTCCTAGTAGTAGTTTTGACTCACTACTACCTCTATACATCATATATCAAAGACAAAATTTATCTAATACTATGTCTTCTATACTGTCTATACAATATCAAGGAAAAAAATTCAGCTGCTTCAGTGCTTCTTTCCATTTGCTTTGTTTCTTCCCTCGTACATGGACATGTTGGACTATCTCCCTACAAATCTACTATTCATCATACTTCTTGTGCTCAAATCTGCCTCTGTGTCTCTCCCTCCATATCACAGCAACCATCATAGCAAAAATACAACAAGTGATGCCATTAATACCTTTCATGCTCTTTGCTATAGTACTGATCCACATCAATTCACACTCCCAGACACCTATATTCCTTGTATACCCTAGACATTTACATATTTTAGCCCATAGTCTGCTTGTGATCGAGCATTCAAAGTATAAATGGTTAAAAGTTTCCCTTGCTTGTTTACAGAAAATGCACTCAGCTGGGACAATGATGCCTATCTTCATCAATATTTCGACAGTTTTTAATCTTCTTTGCATTGTAAGCCATAAGATAAACCTAAACCTTGGATGCACACTTAGATGTAGCATTACTCCTCTCCACGCAACTTTACTGTATTCTGGTACCATTTTCTTGTATAAGTTATGTATTTTGAATTTACCATTGCTCCACACACTTGTTAATCTTTGACTCAAATCACCTTGCAATTGTGTCTGCTGCATTATCTCCTCTTTTCTGTCGAAGATCTTCCTAATAACCCAGGCTGTTGCCTTAGGAGTATTCATTTTTTCCAGCTCCTTCTTCTTTATATAAAAATTGTGTACCCATGTTATCCACAAGCAATCCTTCTTCCTATTAAGATCCCACAAGTGCTTTGTAACTGCAGCTTTATTCCACACTTTAATGTCCAATATATTCAGTCCCCCAGCAACTATTGGCTTGCACACATTGTCCCAAGCTATTAGAGCCTTCCTGGAGATTGTTACATTTCCAGTCTAGAGGTATGTTCTGCATATTGTCTCTATCATCTTCAACACTCTTTTTGGGAATATGAAAACATGTGCCCAATATGTTTGAATGCCAAATAGCACTGACTTTATAAGGTGGCATCTCCTTGCATAAGATAATAATCTTGCTGACCAACAGGTAATTCTTGTTGTGATCTTTTCTATCAGTGGCAGGTACTGTCCTATATGCAGCTTCTTAGAGTCCAATGGAACTCCCAGATACCTAAATGGTAATTTTCCTTCACTGAACCCCAATGTCTTCAGAATATCATCCTTATGCCTTAGAGCCACACCAGCCATGTATATAGCACTTTTGCTTATGTTTGCCTGCAATCCAGATGCTTTGGAAAATCTTTGAAATGCTTCATTCATAATTTGGATAGAAATCATATCAGCTCGACAGTATATCAGTAAGTCATCAGCAAAGCATACATGTGTGCTATTCAGTTTTCTATATTTAGGGTGAAAATTGAAGTCTCCATTCCTGTACAGTTGCTTTAGCTCTCTACTCAAATATTCCATTGTTAAAACAAACAAGTAAGGGGACATAGGATCACCTTACCTAATCCCTCTTTTCCCTTTATAAGGTTTAGTCAATCCTCTATTTAGCACTAGTGAGTAAGAGCCTGTGGTAATACAAGCCATGATCCATTTGATAAATTTACAGGGAAACCCCATATCAATCAGTATCTGCTTCAAAAAAACTCCACTCCAATGTATCATATGCTTTTCTCAAGTCTATTTTGTTGGAAACACGTTTCAAATGCAATATACTAAACGTGTGTTCTTTTGTAGGTTTTGATGAATGTCAAACAAAGCAAAAAGCGATATATAGCAGTGCTCAAGGACAAGCACAAAATGGATGCATTACAAGAAGCTCAAGACAAAGTTTAGAAATGTTATAATTGAGTCAATATTAATTGTGATCTTGATTCCTCAACTTGGCTCATAACATGGCTTCTCTACTAAAATTATTTTTCCAAAATCATGCATATTTAAATTAAGTGTCAAATGATTTTAAACTATGCATATTTACATTTGTTAAAATGTTTTCCAAGCATGCCTCAAAAATCTGGGCTAAGATAATCGATTATGTACTTATGATAATCGAGTATCTCTAAGTCAAGACTGCATGACAATCGATTGTGAATTAATGATAATCGATTGTGAGTAAGTCAGTTAACATCAGGTTTATGCAAATTGCATAACAATCGATTGTGTACTTATGATAATCGATTGTTAACTGAGGCAAAGTTTTCAAAACTCATAAAAATCGATTATGAACTAATGGTAATCGATTAGAATGAGAAAAATGTCTCCCAGTGATTTTAAATAAAATGATAATCGATTGTGGCTTTTGATAATCGATTATATATGAGACAGAGAGTTTTGAAATTAATTAATAATCGATTATTCCATTTGATAATCGATTATATATGAGACAGAGAGTTTTGAAATTAATTAATAATCGATTATTCCATTTGATAATCGATCGTTGAAGCTGACCGTTGTCATATATTTTCAATTACCTTCAGGTAATCGATTGTTGATATTTAACAATCGATGTTTTGCGTAAAATCTGGAAAAGATTTTCTAAACGTTGTTAAAATAATCGATTGTTGATTTCCGGACAATCGATGTTTTATGCCAAAAATTGGAAAGGATTTCTTAACGTTATAAATAATCGATTAGTGATTTGAAGTAATCGATTGTTGACGTAAAATCTGGGATTGAATTTTTGATCCGATAGGCAAACAATCGATTGTTTAGTCTTGACAATCGATTGTCACTGAGTAATTTCAGCAATCCTTAATTGGCAATTAGACAACGGTAAGACTGAGTTTTTAACCTATAAATACAGCTTCAACTCAGTGTTTTCACAACAACAACATATACAATTTGAGTATTTTCATTGCTAAAAGCTTTCTTACATTGATCATCATTTTCCATTCATCCATAAAGCTTTTTGAAGAGCCATTCTATTGAGCTAAGTTGTTGTGATCTTGAGCGTACTATTTCTACTCATATCTACTCATTAAGGAGTGCTTTGTAAAGTGAGTGTGTTTTGTGTTTGTAAGAGAATTGCGATTCTCGTTTGTTGAGGAACTTGTGATTCCTCGATTGAAGTCTTTGGGATTGTTATCCCCGAGCAATTGAAGTCTTTGGGATTGTTATCCCCGAGCAATTGAAGTCTTTGGGATTGTTATCCCCGAGCAGTTGAAGTCTTTGGGATTGTTATCCCCGAGCAATTGAAGTCTTTGGGATTGGTATCCCCGAGCAATTGAAGTCTTTGGGATTGGTATCCCCGAGCAATTGAAGTCTTTGGGATTGTGATCCCCGAGCACCTAGGTGAGGCTTGTGTCCTCAACTGTAACGGTTTGTTAAGCACCCGTAAGCTTGACAAGTTTAGTGGAAATCTCGAGAGAGTCTCTCGGGGACTGGACTAACCACGTTTGTGGCCAACCAGGATACATCATTGTGTAAGTTCTTTTTACTGCACTTGTTTTAATTTCTGCAAAGTTTTTAAATTCCGCACTAAAACGCTTAATAATTTTAAAACGCTATTCACCCCCCCCCCTCTAGCGTAAAGCGTATTGTCCAACAATTGGTATCAGAGCCATACTCTCTGAAAGACTTAACCGTTTGAGAGAATCTTTCCATGGCTTCTACTCTAGACTCTTTTGCAGGTATTGATGAAGGACAATGCCCCACAAGACCTCCTTTGTTTAACGGGACAAATTATTCATATTGGAAAGAAAGGATGCAGATATTCATCAGATCAAACAGCCCTTACTTGTGGAAGGTGTACACCAAAGGAAATGAGGTTCCTGTCAAACAGGTGGAAGGAGAATGGGTGCCAAAATCAGAAGAGGAATTCAACGCCGAGGATAATCGAATGGTCCAAAATAACTTTAAAGCTATTAATTTATTAATTTGTGCTGTTAATGCTAATGATTACAGGAAAATCTCCTGCTGCAAAACAGCGAAAGAAATGTGGGACAAGCTTGAGGTCACTTACGAAGGGACTGACCAGGTAAGAGAAGCTAAAATTGATTTTTTAACTCATGCTTACGAATTGTTCCATATGAAGGAAGGCGAAAAGGTAGACGAGATGTTTGAGCGGTTCTCATCAATAGTGAATGATCTCCACGCGCTCAAGAAGACGTTCACAGACAAAGAACTAGTTTGAAAAATCCCTAGGAGCCTAACACCGGCATGGCGATCAAAGGCCGATGCGATTCAAGAGTCAATTGGAATCACGAATGTCACCATAGACGCTCTTAGAGGTAATCTTAAGACTTATGAATCCACTATTCTTAACCCTGTTATTGATGAACAAAGAAGGCAAAAGATTGCTCTAAAGGCGAGCACAAGTCAATCACCAATTGAAGAGGATGGAGATAGCGAATTTGGACTCATCATCAAAAAGTTCCAAAAATTCATGCGAAAAGAATATGACCGCAAAGGGAAAAAGCAAGGTGAGCAAGTTAAATGTTATGAATGTGGTGAAACAGGGCATATCAAAACAAACTGCCCAAATCTTAAAAAGGAGAAGAAACCCTTCAAGAAGCAACGAGCATACATATCTTGGGGAGGAGATTCCGGAGACGAATCCAGTGAAGAAGAAAATGAAGAAGCGGCAAATCTCTGCCTCATGGCACAGGAAGAAAATCAAAGTGAGGTAAGTCAAATCTCTTCTCAAAATTTTTATACTCTTGATGACATGAGAAATGCCTTTGATGAATTGTATGCTGAATTTCTCAAAGTTACAAAAACCGTCACTAGCTTAAGAGAAAGTGCTTCTCTAAAAGAACAAGATTTTCAAAAACAGTTTTCATTAAAAGAAAAAGAATTAGAAAAATTGGTTTTGGAAAATGAGAAGCTACTAGAACAAAACAAGTTTTATGGGAAAAGAAGTTCTGACAAGCCCGAAAGTTCTACAAAAAATTGTGCTTCTTGTGTAGACCTTAAGAATGAAGTAGGTAGATTAAAAGGCACACTAGATAAATTCAACTCCTCTCATAAAAACTTGAATGTGGTGCTTGATAACTTGAAATCAACCAAGCATGGAATAGGCTTCATAAATGAAGAAGAGGTTGATGCAAAAACCCAACCACCTAGAGCTCAATCTAGGATTAATAACAAAAATGTCTTTCCTAAAACAAACATGCATGCTAGACAAAATATTAGGAGATCTAGACATGACCTTCCGCCTAGCAATCATCACCATAGACATGATGCATATTTTAGGCACAACAGTGATCATGCTAGAAGATCCCGAAATGTTCAACCTAGAAATGATTATGGTGCTCAAATTAGGAGAAATGAAAATAGAGTAAACAATGTGCATTATTCTAGCTACTATGAGCCTAGACGCATGCATAATCCAAATGTGACATGTCATTATTGTAGACGAATTGGTCATATTGCTCCCGCATGCTTTACTAGACATAGACATGCTACTCAAACATATCATTATAGTATGCATAACCCTCAAGGACCCAAAATGGCATGGGTACCAAAAGAGCATTGATTTGTTTTGCAGGTGTGCTTGAAGGAATCAAGTGTAGTAGATGCTCCAAACACTTGACGGGAGACGAATTCAAAATTCCTTCAATTAAAGCACAAAGAAGGAGGAAGAGACGGAAAAGTCGAGTTAGTTTTTTTCAAAATCGGAAGTATTTTCGAAAAATTTAAAAGACAAAATACAAGGAAGACAAAGGCAAAATTGTGGAAGAAGCTTCTTAAATTGAAGAATGAGCCAAAAGACCAAAATGAACGGAAGATGTTCAAAATCAGGTAATTGGCAAAGTCGAAGGGAAGGTAAGTACCCTAAACCCTCTTAAGAACATCCTAGGACAAAATTCTTAAGAGTTCACGCTTTTCACCCGACTACACTAGTTTCAAAGTCATTATTTCATTTATAGATTACTGACTTGAGCGTCGGAGATGTTTAATTCTATTTTGCAGGTATCCCCCAAAAGGTAAGAGGAAAGTATAAATTGTCCTGATATAAGAAAAATCGATCATAATCGATTATTTATGCTTACAATCGATTATCAGTATCAATAATCGATTATTAATTGATTCAATTTTTTTTGAAATCTTATTGAATGTTTACATTGCTTGATAGAATTAAGTATCATCCTTTTTAGCATCCCCCTTCCAAACAATCGATTATTTGTTCTGCCAATCGATTATTTGCCAAAATCCAAACTCTCTGTGAGTGAAACAATCGATTACTATATATTGACAATCGATTATCTGTTTTAAACTTATGTTACCGTTTTGGCTCTACAATCGATTCCTGTCAGGTCATAAATATGAAAAACAATCGATTACCAAGTTTGACAATCGACTATCTTTTTCAAATTTTTTTACCGTTCTGGCGTGTAATCGATTTGTCAGATCTTTTTCATTAATGATAATCGATTATTCTATTCAAACAATCGATTATGGAACGGTCAGTGAATTTATTTTTACCGTTTCAGACTTCAAATCTCTTCAAATCTTTTCCAATAGGTGTAAGATTCATTCCTTCTCTATATATAGGCTACACATATGCTCTTGTATACTCACTCAAGCCTCCCAAGCATCAAATTATCTTGTTATCTTTGAAAAATCCTAGCACATCTTCTTCAAAAATGTCAAGCCGCAACTCCAAACGTGCTCGTTCCAAACAAGGTGCTTCTTCTTCTCGCCATCCATATCAAGATGGATCGGTTCTATTCTTTGAATCCGATGAAGAGCTCACCCGTTTCTTAACCAAATTTGAGAAACGCCTTATTCTCCCTCCTCGCTTTTCAACAAACGCTCTTGTTGCACCATTCATTCCAGCCGCGAATATGCTAAGAGAATGCCAACTTTTCAATTTCCTACTCCTTACTCACCCCTACTACAACATTACTTTGGTTGAAGCTTTTTACTCCAACCTTCACAAAGATGATGAGGGTGAACTCGTTACCAATGTTAACGGCATTTCCATTCTAATTTCTGAAGATAACCTCCACCTCATTGCCGGCATTCCGCATGATGGTGAAGACATCTACCAGTACATAAATGATGCCGGGGACATGATTGATGAAGCTAATCTCTTCCGCCAAGCCGGAGTCGCCTATGATGAGTCTTCTTCCCGTCGTCCCACCATAAAGGGTATGGACCCGAACTATCGTTTCATTCTCTATTTCATCACTCGTGTTCTCAAACCTCGTAAACTCAATCACACCACCATTTCCCAAGAGGATGCCAAATTTCTTCATGCCATTGTCACCGGTGTTAAAATCAATTGGTGCAAGCTTATTCAATCTCATATGTTCAATGCCACCAGAGATGACATACCTCTCCCCTATGCCCTCTTAATAATGAAATTTCTTGAAGCTTCCGGGGTCAATATTGCTAATGGTCCTCTCAAAAAGAGCACCAAAATCTGGGAAATTTCGGAGTCTTCCTTTCATCATGATGGTGATCATGCTCCCGCTCCTCCTCAAAATCGACAAGCCCGTCGTGCTCATCCTCCTCAGGAGCCTACCCTCCGGACTATCTCTGACCAAATTACTCAATTAACCCGTGAGGTCCATGGTTACCTTGATCACGTGCATTATGCCTATGCTCAGGTGGTGCCATATCAAGCGCCTCCCAATGATGATGAAGGGGATGGGGGTGATGAATGATGAAATTGTTGTTTTTCATGATGTGAAATTGTTGTTTTCGATTTGTTGGTTAGTTGTTGTTCGTTTTATTGTGTTTGGCTCCACCCATGTAATGCTATTTTCCAATAAATAAACCTGTGTTTATTTCATATTTTTTTTCTTCCCTTGTATATATTTTTTTGCTAATGGCAAAAGGGGGAAGAAACGGGATATCAAGAAGTATGCTATATCACTCTCAACTTCATTCATGCTTAAAGTGAGGGGGAACATGAATTGAGGGGGAACATCAAATTGCATACTTTACACTTGCATACTTTACACTTGTCTTGGATTATCAAAATAATTATTGCATATATCCCGCTTATGTTTGCCATTATCAAAAAGGGGGAAATTGTTGGAAACACGTTTCAAATGCAATATACTAAACGTGTGTTCTTTTGTAGGTTTTGATGAATGTCAAACAAAGCAAAAAGCGATATATAGCAGTGCTCAAGGACAAGCACAAAATGGATGCATTACAAGAAGCTCAAGACAAAGTTTAGAAATGTTATAATTGAGTCAATATTAATTGTGATCTTGATTCCTCAACTTGGCTCATAACATGGCTTCTCTACTAAAATTATTTTTCCAAAATCATGCATATTTAAATTAAGTGTCAAATGATTTTAAACTATGCATATTTACATTTGTTAAAATGTTTTCCAAGCATGCCTCAAAAATCTGGGCTAAGATAATCGATTATGTACTTATGATAATCGAGTATCTCTAAGCCAAGACTGCATGACAATCGATTGTGAATTAATGATAATCGATTGTGAGTAAGTCAGTTAACATCAGGTTTATGCAAATTGCATAACAATCGATTGTGTACTTATGATAATCGATTGTTAACTGAGGCAAAGTTTTCAAAACTCATAAAAATCGATTATGAACTAATGGTAATCGATTAGAATGAGAAAAATGTCTCCCAGTGATTTTAAATAAAATGATAATCGATTGTGGCTTTTGATAATCGATTATATATGAGACAGAGAGTTTTGAAATTAATTAATAATCGATTATTCCATTTGATAATCGATTATATATGAGACAGAGAGTTTTGAAATTAATTAATAATCGATTATTCCATTTGATAATCGATCGTTGAAGCTGACCGTTGTCATATATTTTCAATTACCTTCAGGTAATCGATTGTTGATATTTAACAATCGATGTTTTGCGTAAAATCTGGAAAAGATTTTCTGAACGTTGTTAAAATAATCGATTGTTGATTTTCGGACAATCGATGTTTTATGCCAAAAATTGGAAAGGATTTCTTAACGTTATAAATAATCGATTAGTGATTTGAAGTAATCGATTGTTGACGTAAAATCTGGGATTGAATTTTTGATCCGATAGGCAAACAATCGATTGTTTAGTCTTGACAATCGATTGTCACTGAGTAATTTCAGCAATCCTTAATTGGCAATTAGACAACGGTAAGACTGAGTTTTTCACCTATAAATACAGCTTCAACTCAGTGTTTTCACAACAACAACATATACAATTTGAGTATTTTCATTGCTAAAAGCTTTCTTACATTGATCATCATTTTCCATTCATCCATAAAGCTTTTTGAAGAGCCATTCTATTGAGCTAAGTTGTTGTGATCTTGAGCGTACTATTTCTACTCATATCTACTCATTAAGGAGTGCTTTGTAAAGTGAGTGTGTTTTGTGTTTGTAAGAGAATTGCGATTCTCGTTTGTTGAGGAACTTGTGATTCCTCGGTTGAAGTCTTTGGGATTGTTATCCCCGAGCAATTGAAGTCTTTGGGATTGTTATCCCCGAGCAATTGAAGTCTTTGGGATTGTTATCCCCGAGCAGTTGAAGTCTTTGGGATTGTTATCCCCGAGCAATTGAAGTCTTTGGGATTGGTATCCCCGAGCAATTGAAGTCTTTGGGATTGGTATCCCCGAGCAATTGAAGTCTTTGGGATTGTGATCCCCGAGCACCTAGGTGAGGCTTGTGTCCTCAACTGTAACGGTTTGTTAAGCACCCGTAAGCTTGACAAGTTTAGTGGAAATCTCGAGAGAGTCTCTCGGGGACTGGACTAACCACGTTTGTGGCCAACCAGGATACATCATTGTGTAAGTTCTTTTTACTGCACTTGTTTTAATTTCTGCAAAGTTTTTAAATTCCGCACTAAAACGCTTAATAATTTTAAAACGCTATTCACACCCCCCCCCCCTCTAGCGTAAAGCGTATTGTCCAACATATTTTCATCACACATTCTGGTGATACTCCTTTTCTTGCATAGCCTTTGAATATCTCATGGCTTAGTAGAATGTTATCCACTATGCTTCTACCTTCTATAAATGCAGACTATGCTTGGTCTATCAATCCATCTAGAACTCCTTTGATTCTCCATGTAAGTACCTTTGAAATGATCTTGTACAAAGTAGTACAACAAGCTATAGGTTTGTCATCTTTGACTGTTGCTG
Organism: Nicotiana benthamiana; assembly: GCA_034376525.1. Classification (NCBI taxonomy): domain Eukaryota; kingdom Viridiplantae; phylum Streptophyta; class Magnoliopsida; order Solanales; family Solanaceae; genus Nicotiana; species Nicotiana benthamiana. Next base: position 172,790,423 of record CM067339.1, read on the forward strand.
AAATTTTTATTAGCACTAGAGTGATGGCTGTTGTATTGATCATTTGAGGCAGTTTGCTAGTTTCAAAGAAATTCTGCACTACTTCAAAATATCCCCCTTTACTATTTCCCAGCTTCTTGTGAAAAACTCCACAGGAAACCCATCAACCCCTAGTGTTTTATCCTTTGGCATATCCTTAATGGCTTCCATTATCTCATCTTTGTCACTGGCTGAATCAGTGATCTCTATTTCTCCAATGTTAAACAAGGTCCTTCTTTTATCACTGTTGTATTAGCACATGGCAATTCAGTAGCATAATCAACCGTTAAGGACTGGAACACCTCTATGAACTCTCCTTCAACTAGCTTTGTATCTGTATTTTCATACCTTTGTCTGTGTAAATGGATGTGATATTGTTCTGACTGGACCTGATCTTCCATTGAGCATGGAAATACTTAGCGTTATCATCTCCACAGTCAATCCAAAGTGCTCTTGCTTTCAGTCTCATCACTTGCTCCTCTACATTGATCCATTTCTCTATATGTTCAAATGTTTGCCTTTCCTCTTCTATCAACAGCATATCCATAAGCCTGCTTCTCATTTGGCTTTGGACAATCTCCAATCTTTCCCTCTCTTTTTCCAGTTTCTGTTTATAAGATCCCATATAAGCATTTATCCCCCTCAATTGTTCCTTCATTTCCTTCAATTTCCACCATACTCTTTGCATAGGCTCACCATCATAATTCCGCTCCCACACTTTCTTTATCATAGTGCCAAACTGAGGGTGTTCCATAACATTTTCATAAAATCTGAACGATATAGGGTGTAGTAGCTTAACCTTTCCACATATTATGAGAATAGGGGAGTGGTCAGAAACTGAGGGATTCATATAGTGTTCTTCTACATGACCATATTGTTGTATCCACTGATAGTTCCCCAGGAGCCCAATCTATCTTGCTATATACTCTAATCCTATCATCTTGCTTGTTGGTCCATGTATAGTGTCATTATGTTGTTCTCAGTGGTGTCAACTGCAGGTCAGCAATCATTCCTTTCAACCCCTGAAATTCAGCAGTTGTTACTGGAGATCCAATCCTATCATCGGAGTTCAGGATATTATTAAAGTCACCAGACAATATCCAAGTCTCCTTGTTTGGTATGCTAATTTGTCTCAAATCATTCCACGGCTTTTCTCTCTTTTTGCCATCATTTTGAGCATAGATGACACTAAGATGAGTTTTAAATTGTGTAATAGTATCCTCCACAATGTAATGAATGTATTGGTCTGTCATGTGCCTCACCTGCACTTGAACAGTGTTCCTCCATAAAATCCATATTCTACAATTCACAACATGTTGATAATTACAGCATACATTCCATCATTTAGCAATTTTCCCCTGCACTTTCTTTGCCTTATGCTCTTTTACTCTAGTTTCAATACAGTCCATAATGTCTATTTTATTTTTAGCAATAACAGTTCTCACCTCCTTTTGCTTGAGGGCTTGATTCAGCCCCCTAATGTTCCATGTAGCAAATATCATTTCAACATTAAGGGATCAGGTGGTCTAGGTTCAGCTTGATGACCACTCCTCTCTTCTTGAATATAGACAGCATCAGATTTTCCCTTTTCAGTCTGTCCCTCCATTTCTGCATTCATAAGCACAATATCAGCAGTCTTGCTTTCCCTTTGTGTATCTCCACTAGACAGTACATTTCTCCCTCTTTATCTGTTATTATGTTCATACATTGTATCACATCTGCAGTATCTTTGGTAGGTTGATCATCTTCATCCTCTTGGTTTATCTTAACAATCCAAGCTTGTTTTATGATCTTCCCATGCTTCTTATTTCTTCTCCTCTACCTTCTCCCCATTTCCTCTCCTTCTCCTTCTTCCATTTGCTCCTGCTTCTTCTCATCTTTCATATTATACCAACAATCCATTGAGTCATGTCCAAATCTTAGACACTCGTTACAGAAGCTAGGTTTTTAATCATACTCAATGTCTTAAGCCATTTGCTCATACGGAGTGTCTACTTCAATTTGATCAGGGAGTGTATGAGGAGCATCCACTTCTACTAAGACTCTAGCATATGAAATTTTCTCATAATGAGCAGTAAATCGATCAGTGTATAGTGGATTACCACTAGTACTAGCCATCTTACTTAGTGCTTCAGTAGACCAAAATCCCACTGGCAATCCTGGGAACCTCACCCACACTGGAATTGTACTTAGCACATCTTTGTTGAATGTGAAATCAATTTCCCAAACTCTAAGCACCATAGGCATGTTTCTGAATATGTAAGGTCCAGATTGCATAACTAGATCCATGTCCGCTATGGAATTAAATAGAAAAATACAGTACCCTTCAGCATGCATAAGAATCTTAGGCTTTGTATCAAAATTCCACACATTAAGCATATAATTCTCGATAGCCTTCTCATACGGATTTTCCCCAATCACATAGCCTATCAAAGCAGTTTTCCAATATTCCTCTTGTGTTTTCAGATCATCTTCACATATTTTAACCACTTTCTTACCTTCTCTATCAACTGGAGGCACATATGAAAGTGATTTACCCATTTGTAGACTATGATTTCCTCGAACAACATCAGTTGTCGTAGGTGTGGGCTTCTCCGATCCTCCAGCTTCTGAATACTGGAGTCTTCTTACTATTGGATTCAATTGCTTTCCATTTTCACTGCCTTTAACTGAATTTCATCCTCTGAGCTACTTACTTCATCTCCTTCCTTCATCGATTGATATTTTTGTGGTAAGAAACTACCAAAATTTAGAGGTGGTCATTCCATCTGAACACTATTCTCTGGCGTAATTAGCTTCTCCTTCTGCGGAACAGTGCCATGCAGCATTTTCCGACGACGTGCCATTTTACTCCGATGACAATCGCAGACTTTGCTATTGTGCGGCGAGAGAAACTGTTACATCACCATAGGAGAACATTAAGCTTTTAAGAGAAGAACATCCACTGTTTCACTCTTCTTTCAAACAAAGCCTCCGTTGGAAAAAAAAATACTGCTAAGTATCGATGGTCCTGAATTTAGATTTATAAGTTTAATAGTTAAGGACACTTGGTCCTAAACTTCAAGTTTGAAGTGCAAAAGTAAAGGATAGACAGTTCTTAACTTATAGTTACAAGATCAAAAGTTAAGGGCAGATTGTCCTTAACTTTGAATTCCAAGTTCAAAATATAAGGACACATGGTCCTTAACTTTGACTTACAAGTTAAAAAGCTAAAGACAATTGGTCCTGAACTTCAAGTTTCAAGTTCAAAATTCAGGACAGATGATCCTGAACTTAGACTTACAAGTAAAAAAGTTAAGGGCATGCAATCCTTAACTTTAAGTTACAAGTTCAAACGTTAAGGACACAAGGTCCTGAACTTAGACTAACTAAAATTAATGATATTACCTTGATATCATTTTGAAACTTTTTTCTGATACAGATATTTTCTGATTTATTTCAGTACTTTCAGCCTGCAAATCCTTTTCAAACTTCTATGACAAGCTCTGAATCAAAACCATAAAAATAAAGTCTCTTAAGCAAAAAATAATCATATAAAAAACTAATGTTATTCAAAGATAGAAAACCTACTTTAACAATTTCCTTAAGCATGGCTTCATCAAATTGTATGGAAGAAGGAATTAAGCTTTGATCTTGAAAAATTAGCTCATGCACACTAACATGCTCTGCATCTTCTTCACAAGAAACAAATAGTGCCAGCTCGATCAAATTATACACCTATTATATCACAAAAAAAACACAAGTTTTCAGAACTAAAACACATAAACCAAAAATATGGCTAGTAATTAGATTAACTTACATTTTCATTATGGAAGTATTTTTTACACAGAGAATCATATTGTGGAGATTTTATTTTCGAATAACATAACATCCGAGCAAAACCACATTCTTGGAAGTTCACAAATTGTTTTCCTGAAAAATGAAAAATATTTCTATAAGCCAAACACAAAAGGCAAAAGGAAAGCCAAGTATAGTGTAGCGATCATTGTCTTTATCTTTGTCTTTCTATTTCTCATTCTCATTGGGCTTCAAAGAACTCTTCAATAATTTTAATAACGTTTCATAAAAAAAAGAGCCCTGGTTAAAAGAAGAGCAGAGTACATCATCATCTACCATTTTCATTATCTGCTCGGATGCATTCTTATTCTTCTGCTTCCCCATTAAAACAGATTCAACAAAATAAATTGTTGCCAACTTCACAGCATCATAATCATTGCCTACAAATGATGCAGTTGTACCATATGGGTGACTAGTAATAAAATTAAATAAATCACCCAACTCAACTCTATCCTTTTCGAGGAAATAGAGTTTCGAAAGCTTATTCTCTTTTTTATTCAAACCTTTGATGTCCAATAAAGAAAATAGTTCAAACCAGTAATTATATAAAATGCTTCACGTGTAAACTTAATTTCATGATCAAAAACCTTGAATGTCATCGAATTAGGGTCATTATTTTTTATTTTTGAAAGCAATACACAGTGGATAAGTTTACCACATAACTTCACACTTTGTAATTGGAAAATGTTTCCGAAAATACCATCCCTCAACTTCTTCCACTGCATGTTCGACAAAAAACTTTTTCTTGTTTACTTATACTATAAATATCCTTTCCAATAGCTCATTAAATTACTCCAAACACTAAATTTGAACACACGATCTCCTTCCATTAGCATACTACAAAGAAGAAGAAAACCATAAAAGATTAGGATTACAGTTACAAGTTAAAAATGTTTAGGGCACTTGGTCCAGAACTTCAAGTTTCAAGTTAAAAATTTAAGGACAATAGGTCCTGAACTTCAACTTTCAAGTTTAAAAGTTAAGGACACTTGGTCCTTAGCTTCAAATTTCAAGTTAAAAAGTTAAGGACAGGTAGTCCTTAACTTATAGTTTTAAGTTAAAAAGTTAAGGACACTTTGTTCTGAACTTCAAGTTACAAGTTCAAAAGTAAAGGACACTTGGTCCTTAACTTTGAATTCCAAGTTCAAAGTTAAGTACACTTAGTTCTGAACTTTGACTTACAAGTTCAAAAGTAAAAGACATTTGGTTCTTAACTTAGTTTTACAAGTTAAAAAGTTAAGGACAGGCAGTCCTTAATTTATAGTTTCAAGTTGAAAAGTTAAGGACACTTCGTCCTGAACTTCAAGTTTCAAGTTTCAAGTTTCAAGTTCCAAAGTTAAGGATACTTGGTCCTTAACTTTAAGCTTCAAGTTCAAAAGTTAAGGACACTTGTCCTTAACTTTGAATTCCAAGTTCAAAAGTTAAGGACACTCAGTCCTTAACTTTGAGTTCCAAGTTCAAAAGTTAATGACACTTGGTCCTTAACTTTTATGAACACAGTTAACTAAAAATTCATAAACACAGTTAGTTATGAATTCGTACGACTATTTTTATGAAATGTCCTTACATACTCAAGTATATTGATTGTACCACAAACACATTTCAATACCAAAAATTTCTGAACAACTTCCTCACAAAAATTCGCTCCTTATCCGATATTGAATCAACTTATAATCATTATTTTTGAAATTTCACACATACTTGATGCGAAACACAGCATTGATTGCGATTATATATATATATATATATATATATATATATATATATATATATACATAAAAGAAAAAAAAATACTAGTTCGCTCGTTCAATGCAGAGAAGATGACGAAGGAGAAAGATTAAGTGCAGTTGTTTTGCATGTAAGGACGATACAGATACTGAGCAGCACGCGAAAGTTGCCTCTGAAATTTTCGTTCTCAAATTTTCCCTCTGAACGAATAAAAAAAGGGTTTGGAAATATAATAATTGAATAAAGGGTAAAACTGTCTATTCAAAATAATTTTAATAGAGTAGTGGCTAGTCTTGCTCAGCATTAAAATTAGTGAATAAAAATAAATACCACCTTACTTAGTGGCTATCACACGCCATTTTAACTAAAACGCATCAGATTCGCTTAGGGTGTCACATAACATCCAGGTCTAATGCGCATCTATTTCGTCGATACGCCTAGTGTATCACATAACATCTCAGTCCACTAGTGATATTTGTCCATGTTGCGCCTAGGCTCGCACGACTTTAAACTGTGTCATTAGGTCTAAGGTCTGTACACTTATATACTCAACATCTCTACTAGATTTTGTTTATGTGGGATTTGTCTAGGTGTCACATTTGTTTATTTATTTATTTATTATGTCTACGACATAGTTTAACATAAGATGAATATTACTATCTCAAAAAATATTTAAAAAGAAAGAAAAGAAGAATATTTAGAATAAATCAGCAAAGAGCGCCTTTTCATTTTCATCCATTAGACAGGTGATTTCCCATCTTGAAGAGGTCAGGTGCAAGGTCTCTTTCTCATACATTCTATATTTATAGTTTACTTTTAACAATTCTCGTCTTTCTATATTTATAGTTTGCTTTTACGTCTTTGTATGTTCATAGTTTACTTTTAACAAATTAATTAAATAACACATGTAGCACTTTTGAATATGAGGTTATGACTTTTCGAGAATATACTTAACACTAGATAGATGATATATGCTGCTAATTGGAATATACTGTTTTCTGGAAATAGAGTCGCATTTGTTACATAGCGCTTTACTCTAACGTAGGCAGAGGCAAATATAAAATTTAAAGCTCATAAATTCGGTATTACAGCTCTATTGAGTTACTGGGTTCCAAATTAATATATTATACGTATTCAATGGATTATAAGGCAAATACAGAACTTGCATATATAAAAACTATTGGATTCAGCCAAACTGGTAAGCGAAGGGCTAGCTCCGCCCCTGAACATGAAACTCTCCATCACGAATCTAGATTAATCGGGCCTAAAGTGGTAATGCTTGAATCTGTCAGGATTTACAGAGCTCAAAATTTAAAAATTTTATGTGTTGCCATATCTTTATTATAGAAGTAAGTGATCAACATCAAGTCTATTGGGATCCTATAAATCAGTATCCATTTTTTTATTTGGAGAAAGTATGCTCTAATAAATAAAAAAGGAAGACCATTGGTGAAAATTTGATGTTTCAATTTGAACAGTACACTTTTAGAGGTAGAGGGTGAAGTTGTATAAGTAATATCTCATCACATATATAAAGTTAATATTTGCATTTATGTTTGTAGAGTTTGCTCCAATCTTAATGGAAAATAGGGTGTAGCCCATTTTTTTGTAGGGATGTATTCGTCTTTTAGGACTCTTTTAAAGGAAAAACATCGAAATCACTATGAGCATAAAAGATGATAGTCATATCTTTCTATAATGAAATCGCTATATAATAATTACTCACTATAAAAATCAAGTTTTTTATGGAACCGATTTTTATGTAATATTAGTATAATATATGTTCTCTATAACAACATTTGTCTATAACAACCAAAAAATTCGGAATAAATGAGGTTGTTATAGAGAAATTTGACTGTATTAACATACCTAGAAGAGGCATGCACTGTACCACGCAGTTATAAAATCAGCTCGAGCATTTCAAAAGTACTTTTTAAGTGTCGATGCAAGGGGGCATGTGATTCGGCTAAGCCAAACGGGCTCTTGTTTATATCTGAAGAATCCAACAGATTGAAAATCAAATGGTTAAGTGACTAAGGTAGTAATTAAGGAACCAGCTTAAGTGTTGATGAAAGTAATTATGTCTTAACGAATACAACATTAACTAGGGAAGTAAGATGATTAAAAAGATGATGTATAAGTTTAGATTTTAGAACATGTGATTCTCTCAGAGAAAGAAAACAGGTCTTGATTCATTAACTGTAAAAGAAAACAAATTCATTTTGAGCTCTGAAGTTATTTGCTACACTTCTTTTAATCCCCAGGAGATGGTCTAATAATTGAACTGTGAGTAATAATCTTGACAGTTCAAGTTCAAATTATAGCGATAACGCCTGAACGTGGGCTCCAACTTTTGTGAGCATACTTGCTTGTGGGTCGAACAAGTTGTCAAGTGAATTAGTTGAGGTGAGCACAAGTTGATTCGAATATTACTTAGGGTATATTGTAGATTGACTTCTTTGTTTATATGCTGTTGCTATCTCAAGTTCATTATCAAAGAGGAGTTAAATAAAATCAAGTCGATTTAGCATGTAGATGACCAATCCACTTTCATTTGTCTATTGAATCCAAGAATCTCCGGGCATGACTATTTCCCATATCTAGAAATAGCTTCTGACTAGCAAATTAAAAAAAAAGCTTCCAATTACTATATATATACACTTCCAAAATTCGTAAACTCTCACCAAAATCTAAACTCATTAGCACAGAAAACTGATATTTAACTAGCTGTAAAGTTGCATGGCTCAAATCAGGTTAATTCTCACAATAATTGGCCTTATTTCTCTCTTCTCTTCATTCACCGCTAATGCAAATGAACGCCCTGTGGATGAAAAGCCTAAAGAAAAACAAAGCAATTCACAAGTCTATATAGTTCACTGTGAGTTCCCTGATGGCGATAGGACTGCCAGATATCAAGATTTAGATAGCTGGTATCTTTCTTTCTTGCCTGCAACAACCTCAGATAGCTCTCGTGAGGAGCCACGATTGATCTATTCCTATCGTAATGTTCTAACAGGTTTTGCAGCTAAATTATCACCAGATGATCTCAAGGAAATGGAGAAAAAGGAAGGATTTATTTCTGCCCGTCCCGAAAAGCAACTTGATTTATACACCACACATAGTCTCAATTTCTTGGGGTTGCACCAGAACATGGGGTTCTGGAATGACTCAAATTATGGACAAGGTGTGATCATTGTTGTCATTGACACTGGAATTTTCCCAGACCACCCTTCGTTTAGCGACAGTGGGATGCCCCCACCCCCTGCTAAATGGAAGGGTAAGTGTGAATTTAATGTTACAAAGTGTAACAACAAGCTCATTGGAGCAAGGTACTTCCAGTCCTCGGGGAACGGGTCACCATGGGACGAAAATGGACATGGTACGCACACTGCTAGCACGGCTGCTGGAAATTTCGTGGCAGGTGCTAATATATTTGGCAACGCTAATGGCACTGCAGCGGGCGTTGCACCTCTAGCTCATGTTGCTATTTATAAAGTGTGCTCTTATATCTATTGTTCTGAAAGTGACATTTTGGCTGCAATGGATATGGCTATCGAAGATGGTGTCGATGTGCTTTCGCTTTCCCTTGGAGGTGTTGCTTATAATTTCTATGAAGACGTCATAGCAGTTGGTGCATTTAGTGCAATGGAAAAGGGGATCTTTGTTAGTTGTGCTGCTGGAAATTCAGGACCATCCAGTTTTTCGACATCTAATGAAGCGCCCTGGATTTTAACAGTCGGTGCAAGTACCATCGACAGGAAAATTAAGGCTACTGCTGTGCTTGGAAACAACGAAGAATACGATGGAGAATCAGCTTTTCAACCTAGTGACTTTCCTCCAACACTTTTGCCTCTTGCCTATCCGGGGAGCAATGACAGTGACATTTTGGCTAAATATTGTTACCCTACTTCGCTGAACAACACAAATGTCACGGGAAAGATTGTGTTGTGTGAGGTTGGTATAACATCGCGAGTTTCTAAAGGAGAAGCTGTGAAGGCGGCTGGTGGTGCTGCCATGATTCTTATGAATACAGAACTCTTGGCTAATACAACATCAGCCGAGGCACATGTCCTTCCGGTGACACACGTTAGCTATGCAGATGGTCTAAAAATCAAAGAGTATATAAACTCAACATTAGTCCCTACTTCAACAATAGTATTCAACGGAACTATAATCGGAGATGATCATGCTCCAGTGGTTGCTGGATTTTCTTCCAGGGGTCCAAGTTATGCCAGTCCTGGAATTCTAAAACCGGACATTATTGGTCCTGGTGTTAACATCCTAGCAGCTTGGCATGTTTCCTTGGAGAACAACACGAACACAAGCTCTAATTTCAACATGATTTCAGGTACCTCAATGTCTTGTCCCCATCTCAGTGGCGTTGCAGCGCTGCTAAAAAGTGTTCACCCTGATTGGTCTCCAGCTGCTATTAAGTCAGCAATTATGACAACAGCTAATGTCTTAAATCTCGGATTGAACTTCATCGAGGATGAAACGTACCTTCCAGCTGGTGTCTTTTCCACGGGTGCTGGACACGTTAATCCATCGAAAGCAAATGATCCCGGCCTGATATATGACATAGAACCAGCCGATTACATATCTTACCTATGTGGTTTGAATTACACAAATAGACAAGTTGGGATCTTTTTGCAGCGTAAAGTTAACTGTTCAGAGATAACTAGCATCTTAGAAGGTCAACTAAATTATCCATCATTTTCGATTAAACTCAGTACCGACTCAGCAGCTCAAACATATTCAAGAAACGTGACGAACATAGGACAAGCCAACTCTACATATAGTGTTGAAATTGTTTCACCACCGGGCGTTGATGTAAAAGTTGAACCAACTACACTAGTTTTTTCAGAGGTGAACCAGAAATTGAGCTATCAAGTGACGTTTACGCCTTTGCCTAGTAATCCAAGTAGCGGTTATTATCAGGGATCTCTCAAATGGATTTCTGATAAACACATTGTTAGGAGCCCGATTGCTGTGAGATTCAGCTTTTTCTGAAAAGGAAATGAAGGAGCTGGATATCAGTGACAAGCTGATCAAGTTTTTTCCTTTGTAATAAGACCATTTTCACCTTACGACGTGAAAATGTATCTTCTTCTCTTTCTTTTTTCCTTTGGTAATTTCCTGTTTTATCTTGTTAACAAGAGTGTGACACTGTTGATACCAAATATGTGTGTTTTTCTTCTTATCTCTTTTTAGCGTCAAGTTGAATGTATCAGAGTTGAGATTTATGTCGTCTGTTTTTTACTCTTGCCAATACAATCATATTCTTATTCTACTACTCAACGATACAAAAATGAAATATATTACAGTTTTCGGTAAATATTAAGCAACTCATATTTTAACATTCTCGATCAGGAGAATCGTGCTTAGCAAAAAGTAGACAAATAACTTGATTGTTGATACCATCCTGCTTGTTTTTTTCTTCTTAGGAAATGCTAATAGCGGAGCCACATTCAACTAAGGGGTGTATCGACACCCCTTTGCCGAAAAACTATATTGTATGGCCAGATAACTTTTTTTTTGTTTTATGTGTATTTACTATACATTACCTACCCTAAACTTTTGCTGTATCTATTTTTTTATATTTTGACGCCCCTTGATGTAAATTCTGGCTCCGCCACTAGGAAATGCATATCATTGATAGCCAAATGATATGCATTTCCTATGAAAGTATAGTTTTCTAAATAAAATAATAAAAGTAAATGCAATATCATTGATAGCTAGATGTCAGATACTTATCTGATGAGCTGAAAATGAAAAGAAAACAAACATGAAATTACTTCAAGTAGTTAAACTTCCAACCTATCTGAAACAGAAGTTCAAGTAGACAAGAAATATATTGTGCTGTTCCGTGTTTGCCAAGGATTTAGCAATCTGGAGTAAAGAAGGCAGCAGGCCTGTTTTGTCTCAATAGTTAAGGTGTGTCCAAGTTGACTCGAACATTACTGAGATAGAAAATATTATCATGAAAATTGACGACTTTGTCTATATGTTGTTGCTATCTCAAGTTCATTCTCAGAGATTAGTTAGATTAAACTAAAATTGTATTTAGCATGTAGATGACCAATTCAGTTTTAGGCCTATTTTTTATTTCATGATTCTCCCCCCCATGACTAGTTCACATGTCTATAGTAGCTTCTGACTAGAAAATAAAAAAATACATTCAAGAACTATATATATCCTCAACTAAAATTCCAAATTCCAACCAAAATCCTTTGGCAAATACCTCTTTTTTCTAACTTCATCCCTCCATTGTGGATATAATCCAAACTCATTAGCACAGAAAACTGATATTTCACTTGCAGTAAAGTTGTCATGGCTAAATTCAGGTCAATTATCACAATATTTGGCGTTGTTTTCCTATTCTCTTCATTCACCACTAATGCAAATGAACATCCTGTTGATGAAAGGCCTGAAGAAGAACAAAGCAATGCACAAGTCTATATTGTTCATTGTGAGTTCCCTGATCGTGAAGAAGATAGCAGATATCAAGATTTAGATAGCTGGTATCTTTCTTTCTTGCCTGCAACAACCTCGGATGGCTCTCGTGAGGTGCCTCGATTGATTTATTCTTATCGAAACGTTCTAACAGGTTTTGCAGCTAAGTTATCTCCAGATGATCTCAAGGAAATGGAGAAAAAGGAAGGATTTATTTCTGCCCGTCCCGAAAAGCAACTTGATTTATACACCACACATAGTCTCAATTTCTTGGGGTTGCACCAGAACATGGGGTTCTGGAATGACTCAAATTATGGACAAGGTGTGATCATTGGTGTCATTGACACTGGAATTTTCCCGGACCACCCTTCGTTTAGCGACAGTGGGATGCCCCCACCCCCTGCTAAATGGAAGGGTAAGTGTGAATTTAATGTTACAAAGTGTAACAACAAGCTCATTGGAGCGAGGTACTTCGAGTCCTCGGGGAACGGGTCACCATGGGACGAAAATGGACATGGTACGCACACTGCTAGCACGGCTGCTGGAAATTTCGTGCCAGGTGCTAATATATTTGGCAATGCTAATGGAACTGCAGCAGGCGTTGCACCTCTAGCTCATGTTGCCATTTACAAAGTGTGCTCAGGTATCACTTGTTCTGAAAGTGACACTTTAGCTGCAATGGATATGGCTATTGAAGATGGTGTCGATGTGCTTTCGCTTTCCCTTGGTAGACTTACTAATAATTTCTATTCTGACAACATAGCACTTGGTGCGTTTAGTGCAACGGAAAAGGGAATCTTTGTCAGTTGTGCTGCTGGAAATTCAGGACCATCCAGTTTTTCAACGGCTAATGAAGCGCCCTGGATTTTAACAGTTGGTGCAAGTACGATAGACAGGAAAATTAAGGCTACTGCTGTGCTTGGAAACGATGAAGAATTCGATGGAGAATCAGCTTTTCAACCTAGTGACTTTCCTCCAACACTGTTGCCTCTTGCCTATCCTGGAAGCAATGCTAGTGACGCTGATGCTAAGTATTGTACCCCTGCTTCGCTGAACAACACGAATGTCATGGGAAAGATAGTGTTGTGTGAGGTTGGTATAATAACGCGAGTTGACAAAGGAAAAGCAGTGAAGGCAGCTGGTGGTGCAGCCATGATTCTTATGAATACAGAAATCCTGGCTAACACAACATTTGCCGAGGCACATGTCCTTCCAGTGACACACGTTAGCTATGCAGATGGTCTAAAAATCAAAGAATATATAAACTCAACATTAATCCCTACTGCAACAATAGTATTCAAGGGAACTATAATCGGAGATGATCGTGCTCCAGTGGTTGCTGGATTCTCTTCCAGGGGTCCAAATTTTGCAAGTCCTGGAATTCTAAAACCGGACATTATTGGTCCTGGTGTTAACATCCTAGCAGCTTGGCATGTTTCCTTGGAGAACAACACAAACACGAACTCTAATTTCAACATGATTTCAGGTACCTCAATGTCTTGTCCTCATCTCAGCGGCGTTGCAGCGCTGCTAAAAAGTAGTCACTCTGATTGGTCTCCAGCTGCAGTTAAATCAGCAATTATGACAACAGCCGATGTCTTAAACCTTGGATTGAGCTCCATCGAGGATCAAACGTACCTTCCAGCTAGTGTCTTCGCCACAGGTGCAGGGCACGTAAATCCATCAAAAGCAAATGATCCCGGCCTGATATATGACATTGAACCAGCCGATTATGTAGCTTATCTATGTGGCCTAAATTACACAGATAGACAAGTTGGGATCTTTTTGCAGCGCAAAGTTAAATGTTCAGAAATAACTAGCATCTTAGAAGGTCAACTAAATTATCCATCATTTTCAATCCAAGTCCGAAGCAACTCAACAGCACAAACATATTCAAGAAATGTGACGAATGTAGGTCAAGCCAACTCAACATACAATATTGAAATTGATTCACCACCGGGTGTTGATGTGAAAGTTGAGCCAACTACACTCATATTTTCAGAAGTGAACCAAAAGTTGAGCTATCAAGTGACATTTACACCTTTGGCTACACGACCAAGTACCAGTTTTAATCAGGGATCTCTCAGATGGATTTCTGAAAAGCATATTGTTAGGAGTCCAATTGCTGTTCGGTTTTTCATTTTTTAAATAAACAAATGAAGGAAACGATCTCAGTGACAGGCAGATCAAGATTTTTCGTTTATAAAATAAAACCATATATCAAGTTGTTAGCTTGGTTTATATTCCGTGTATTTACTCATGTATCTTACAATGTAAATATACCAAATATTTATCAATAAAGATTTATTAAGAAGCTCGAAGCTCATATTTTCAAACTCTCTTGAGAATCTTAGTCAGAAATTGACCAATACTTTAAGTATGGAGGATGCTTACGCTAAAAAGCGGAAAAACAAATGAAGGAGAAACATGGATGCGAAGACTTGTGCCGAGCAATACGCATGTACATGTTAGAATCGAAATAATTAGGTGTTATGTGAAAGCTAGTAAAGTAAATCTTCAATGACGATAAATCACACAATACGAGAAAAATATAACAGAAGAGACACAAATATTTAACGAGGTTTGTGTATGGGTCAAAATCTGGCCATACGTGGATTAGCGCTAAAAGTAATGGCAAGGGGCCGACTAAGCCATGGTCGTATCCACAAGGCATCGTAACGACGAATATCTCCTTCATCGTTGAGACCGAACTATCAGAAAGCTTGTACGGCGAAAATACATCATGTCACTTAAGGGGAACGGCCTAAAGTACAATCAGCAAATTAGGATATTCTGGCTAAGGACCGTCGGACTTAAGAAAATACTTAATATATATATAGGAGGTAAGAGAATAAGAAAAGGGGACTTCCTCTCCTTCACAAAGAAAAGGCAGAAGAACCGGAAAAGGAGGCTCAAGAAGAACAAGTGAAGGCTCAGATCTTGGATACAAATCTTTGTAATCGTCAATATTGAATCAATAAAGATAGATCTCATAGTTGTTAATGGCATTTCTTATATTCATTTTTTATTCTTACGTTATGGAACAGTACGTCAAGAATGTATGCCTATCATTTGATTTAGAGTTAATTATATGGCTAGGATTTATTATTTTCCTCATTAACTAGTTTAACAAAAAGCGTATCTTTTTTGGTCAAACAGTTCGGTCAATTGAACTACGTCCAAAGGCGGAGATAAAAATTCACTATATAAAAGAGAATACAAAATATCTAGAGATTAAAATTACATTTCTTTTTATAAAAAGAAATATATATCAATTATGATAAATATGTTATCCTTCCTCAAGAATAGACACTCAATTATAATAAAAATAAATTAGGATAAACACCTAATATAAATAATAATAATAATAATAATAATAATAATAATAATAATATTAATATGAAAGAATGTAAAAGTTGACATTGGAAATGTGCAAGACAAGATACGCGTTACGTTTCATCAATTAATACTTTTTAGTTGGCCCAAAAGCCAATTTGACTTCTACATTTGTGGTTTGCAACGAAGTTTCAGTTGGAACTGTATTGGATGTCTTAGTATTAATTGATGTAGCGATGTAAGTTTAGAGTTTAAATAAGTTTTAGTTACTTTGAAGGACCGACTCTTTAATCTTGATCGTGCAATCTAAATCGCAATGAAGGATTATTGTCAATGCGGTTGGAGCCACTAGGTTGATATTTTACTTATTTTAAATATAAAAAAAATTTCAAAAATTATATTCTATAGCTACCCTTTATTTTTATAACCAAATATTTATTTGTAATAACCTCCTACCCTTAAGCCATAAAATAAACTTTGTATTATTTTCTCTCACCCATCAAATGCTAATAACCACTAAACATTTCTATAATCTAATTGCACGTTCTCCTTCTCACCCCTTAAAACCTAGAGGCTTAGGGTTAGGGTTTCTCTCCAATATAGTTGAAGCTAGAGAAAGCATAAGAACATGGCAGCACCAACGGCGGCTCCGGCAGCGACAGAATCAGTTGTTTCGGGCAGAAGAAGACGGCGGTAGCAGTAACCCATTACAAGCGTGGGAAAGGCCTCATCAAAATCAACAGCGTTCTGATCGAGTTAGTCCAGCCTGAAATCCTCAATTACAAAGCTTTCGAACCAATTCTCCTCTTAGGCCAAGAGTAGACAAAGACAACGGAGTTGGGGGCTGAGCAACTTGAATTTTCTACTAATATATTTCAATGTATTTTGTTATATATTTCATTATATTCATTGTCTCTTTTTCCATTGTATTTCAATTTATCTTGTTGTATTATATGTATTTCATTGTATTCATTGTCTTTTTTCCATTGTATTTCGATGTATCCTACTATATTCTATGTATTTCATTGTATTTACTGTCTCGCTATCTTCCATGAATATATTCATATATTTTTTCAATTAATATAATTTATATCTTCATATGTATTATATAATTTCTCTGAGAATTGCTATATTTTTGGGGTGTTTTTCAGTTGAGAATTTTTTTGATAATTGGAAACATAAATTTTGTGTGTTATAATTGAGTTTGTTGAGTTATATTAGGAGTCTATTATGTTAATGTATTCACTCAAGCTGTAATCCCATGTTTCACGCCATAAATACAGTCGAATACAAAAATCTGTCTAACTGTAATCACATGATTCATGCCTAGAAATGCTATTATATTATTCATGAATACAGTAGCTATACATCGAATACACTCTAAAAAATCTGAAAACATAGTTATAGGAAGTAATAATAATTTCTCCTCCTCCTTCTCCTCCTCTGTTTTCTTCTTCTTCTTCTTCTTCTTCTTCTTCTTCTTCTTCTTCTTCTTCTTCTTCTTCTTCTTTCTTCTGTTGTTGTTGGTGTTGCTATGGAACTTCAGTTCATGGGATGATTGCCATAAATATATTTATCAAATTATTTAAAAATAAATTATAAATAATTACATAAGTTAGTAGACAATGATTTGTGAATATTTCCCTCAAAGTTAGTAGACAATGATAATTCTGTTCTTTTCACGCTTATCATTTCCAAAATTTATGATTTAGATATTGTTAGCAATCTGAATATTTATCTAGTATGTGAGAAAGCTTTTTCAAAGCTTTTTCAAAAACTTCAGCAAAGCTTTGAATTCAAAAACTTCAGCTTATATAGTGCTGACATTTTTACAAATGAATAAATAACTTCAACATATTCTGCTGAAGTTTTTGAACAAACTTTATGACAAAACTAATGAATCCAGGACAAAAAAAAAATTCAGCTTTTAGTGCTGAAGATTTTACAAATGAACTAAATAACTTCAACATCTTCGGCTGAAGTTTTTGAAAAAGCTTATCTAGGACAAAAAAAACTCCAGCACTAAATAAGTTGAAGTTTTTATAAATGAACTAAATAACTTCAGCATCTTTTGCTGAAGTTTTTGAAAAGGCTTAATGACAAATCTAATGAATCCATGACAAAAAAACTTCAGCTTATTTAGTGCAACTACAAACAAAAACTACAGCAAATAAAGAACAAAACTTCGCCTATGCTTAAGTTCAACAATTACAGACAAAAACTTTCAGCAAATAGAGCACAAAACAGATATTATGCTTAAGTTCAACAATTACAAACAAAAACTTCAGCAAATAGAGAACAAAACTTCAGCTACTATGCTTTAGTTCAACAATTTCAAACAAAAACTTCAGCAAATAGAGAGCAAAACTTCAGCTACTATGCTTAAGTTCAGCAATTACAAATAAAAACTTCACACTTGGTTTAGCATGCTTGCTACTTCAGGCATGTCTACTAGAATATTGAAGTTTTGCGTAATTGCATTTGTTACTTCAGTCCTATATGCTGAAGTTAGTCGAAAAAGTGGGTATGCTTGTAATTTTTTCTATGCAAAGTGAGTACAAATTAAAACGTAACATTAAAACGAATATAGATGCAAATGTCCCGTACCAAACCGTACACATGATTAATGTCTTTACCATAGGCGCGGGCCTTGTCGACCTGTCAAAAGCAATTGATCCCCGAGTTATATATGACATAATCCAACGGATTATGGGCATCATCTGTATGGTTCAAAACTTCAAATTACGCATATCGGCAGATTGAGAAGGTGGTGAAGCCTTAGTTATTAACTACAGAAGATACACGTATTCAAGAAGCACAAACAGGTTACATTTTTAATAATAAAGTAGGCGTATATTCTGGGCCTGGCCCAGGCTTTGGTGATCCTGAGCCAAATGGTCCCGGTCTTCGCGGTCCTAATGGATGAAAGCGGTTCGTCATGGACCTAAGTCCACATGGTCCCGGGCTTAATGGGCTGGGCCTAACAGGCTTTTTTTGTTTTGGATTTTTTTCTACGACAATTTCTTGGAAAGTATATATGTATATACTAATATAAATTGCTTATATATAGCTATATAAATATATATAGTATATATAGTATATATAGTATGTATATATAAGGTAAGGGTGTATTGTGTATACATATAATTATATATTATATTATATATAATATATAGCATTATAGCCTATATATACATATTGCCTTTTATATATGTAAATGTGTGTGTGTGTATGTATATATATCAGAGTCACTTTAGTAAAAACCTGAGAAACTAAGTTTAACACTATTTATCTAATGAATATGATTAGGAAGAAAACTACTATTAAAAACAATAGGAAAGAAGAATATGATTTGCCATAGCAATTAGATCTACTTAATAAGTGGACTATACCCTTAGTCAAACCTAAGGTAATATACCAGTTGGGAACCTTTGATATATATATATACCATTAATTTGGACTGGATCGCTTCCGAATGAGGTTCATGAAGAATTACAAGAACTCCATTCGAGACAGATTACCAACCTTTAGGTAAATCTCAAACCACGATGCTCTTCTCAACTCTTCAACATGGTCATCAGCCTAAATGAGTTTAAGAGCACCACCGATTAGGATATCCTAACCAAGATTTACTGTCGAGGTTAGAAACTGCCCGTCTATATAGTTCTTAACCTAACACTTTTATCGGGGAGTATACAGTTCATTTTAAGCAACAAAGCATGTTTTGTAAATAACCTTTGAATACTAAGCTTAACACTTACTTATTTAGCCTATCATTTAGGCTAATAGTGCTACAAATATTGTAAATAAAGAGAGAGAATAGATCAGTACCCGAGACCGGCTGTTTGTGGCCAAGTGACCTTTTTTATTTTTATTTCCGAATTCAAAATACTACCAAATTACAAAAGGATTTTTATAAGGATAGAGAAGGCTAGAGAGATGTTCCGAACTTTGGCTAATGTCTGTCTTCTCCTAAACTAAGTTGATCCTTATATAATGGATCGATTCACTACTAAACAAATAAAGTTAGCCGACAAAATAATTTACAATAGTGTCCTACAAAGAAAATTATTACAAACGGACAATATACATTATAAAAGTAGATTCCTCATAATGGAGGGGTCCGTCTCTTTATTAAATTTTTTTAACTTATTACCCCTATGATTGTCCAATAGGGCCTTCAATAATTTAAGCTTTGTCCTTTCCTTTTTTGTCTTTTTTCTCCGAAGATCAATCGGTATTTTCCTTCAATTTTGCAAGAAAATCCTCTATCTCTTCAATATTAAATTTTTGTTCCGGAGGTACTTTGAGCTTCCTGCTGCACATATGTCTTCACAGAAGTGTTACCTATAGAGGCCATTGATATATCATCACTGACTCCTGTTTCGAAATTTTTGCTAAGTCTTTCTTTATTTCCTCAAAATATGAAGCGAGGATTTCTTTCCCAGATATGGCTCCTTTCTTCATTTGAAGACTTTTAGTAATTACCTCAAATGGGCTTATTTTGTCCTTTGCAATATTTGCTTTGTGTAATTTCACATATGTTTCTATCTTGGTTTGAATCTGTTGAATTAATACGTCACCAAATAGTTTGCCTTGGGTGTCTTTTTGGAGTAATTTTGTGCAAAATTTATTATAAAAAATGCTATAAAGGCAAGGTATTCCTTCATCGGTATAACGAGTTTGGACATCCCATTTCATTATCTATGGAATTGAAAATTCTATGAAAAAATATATTGATGCACTACCATCACAAAAGATATTATCTTTTTGTAATGAAATAATTTTGGGAGATATGTCTACCCACTAAGTATATAAAGTTTTAAATAAAGGAGAGAGTATTTCCAATGATGGACCACATAATTTCCACCATTTAAAAAATCTATTTGGAATATGTTGATTATCCATATTGGAACAGAGTTTAATAAACCATGAGGGTTTCCTAGTAGGATTCTCATAGAGAAAAGTTTTATTAAAACTTTCCATAAAGTCCCAATAATTGAATTTCACTGAGACTTTTTTATCAGGATGAGTGTATTCTCGATCCTTTAGGGTACTCATTCCTCATTCATCCGAAGGTATAACCTTTTTGATAATGATTTTTGAAAAATTATAAATTTTTCTTGTATTTCCAGGATAGAAGTGCTGAATTTCAGTTGATCCTATTGTGGAGAGTATCATAGCATAATGCATCATCTATTTATAAGAAGGAGTAGCGTATGGCGCTGTATCAAAATACCTGGTCATCAGTTTCCAGGGGTTATCCTTCCATTTAAGGTCGGATTTTTCCAAGAGAATTATTAACTCTTTTGTTTCTTTTTTGGTTATAAACCTCAAGTTTTTCATTATTGTCCTCTATTATAACTGAGGAATAAGATGGTGTGCTCGATGATGTATATTCATTCATTTTGGATTGTATGAAATCCAAAAATTCCTTGTATAAAAGGTAATCGGTATTACCTCCTGCTATATTAGCAGCTATTAATCTTTGATTTCCCATTTGAGCTAGAATATTATTCTCTCTACTAATATTAAAAGCCCTTCCTCTTCCTCAACACCGAGAAGGCTTGTATTTAGGTCTCATAATCTATAAAATCAAAACGTTAGTTAAGAAATACATTTTGAATAAAATTACTAATAGATTCATCATCATGATTGGAAAATTGCTCTTCCACAATCTCATATATAATTTTATCAATTATAAGACTTTTTAAGTCTCTGCATAATTCAACCACTTTCAAAATAGTGATTAATATTTCTTCATCAAAAAATATCATGTAATATCTCATGATTAAAGTATATTGACGAGAGAACTTATAAGTTCAAATATTCTCTTGTAAGAAAATCAGGAAGGGTGTTATCAGACCATTTTTTATAAATTATGTCAAAATCAAAAGGGGCTAACAAGCCTTGCCATCTTGCAAACATTTGCTTAGAAACATCATGCTTAAAATCTTTATTAAAGATACACTTTGCAGCTTGCTAATCAGTCTTAATAAGAAATTTTTGATTATGTAAATTAGTTTGAAATTTCATAACACATTTGACAATAGCAAGAATTTCTTCGGCTATAGTGGCATAATTTTTTTGGCCGTTATTCCATTTACCATAATAGAACTGGACCATATATTCTTGTTTATCTTATGGCGAATATTGTTTTAAAATTCCGCCATAACTAATATCAGAGGCATCTGTCTCTATTATTTTTGCCCAAGTAGGATTGGCTAGAGTTAAACAAGGGAGGTTATGGACCTTTTGTTTAATATTTTTGACTGCTGCAGTATGACTATTAGTCCATACTTTGGGATTCTTTTTTAATCTATCATAAAGAAGAACGGTGTTCTGGGCAAGGTCCTTTATGAAAGGAGAAATATAATTCGGACTTCCAAGAAATCTCTGGAGTTGGGTTTTATCAGTAATTATATCAGGAAATTTAGAAGCAAATTTAATACTTCTGTTGATAGGAATAATCCTACCTTTTTCAATGTTATGACCTAAAAACCTAGCAGAAGTTTGAAAAATCATCATTTTGGTTTTGATATGATTAAACCATTTTGGATAATAATTTTTCTAAATAAATCTAAATGTTTAAAATAAGATTCTATATTTTTTGAAAATACTAGAATATCATCAATATAAACAATTATGAAATCCGTGTAAGGAAGAAAAACATCATTCATAATTTTTTGAAATTCAGAAAGGGCATTTTTTAAGCCAAAAGGCATAACATTTCATTCATATTGGCCCATTGGCACATTAAATGCAGTTTTATATCTATCCGATTCAGATATCTAAATTTGTCAATAACCTAATTTTAAATCAAATTTTGAAAATATGATGGCATCATGTAACCTATCTAATAAATCCTTCTTATTCGGGATTGGATACCTAATCCATTTTAAAACCTTATTTAAGGGTTTGTAGTTTATGACTAATCTAGGAACTCCACATTCCTGTTCAACATACATATTGACATAAAAAACAGTGCATGACCATTTAGATTTTAAGGGTCTTATTAAACATTATGCTGTAAAGAGCCAATCTCCTTTTTGCATAATTCCAAATATTAGAATTCATTTGGCAATGACGGGTCTTGGTAGGGATATGATCCTCAGAGAAGTCTTCTTCATAAGGAAGACTTATGATATGCTTTTTTTTACCCCAAAATTGATTCGGATGATCACCACAAATAGAAGTAGAAAATTGATTTTTAAGAGAATTAACTTTTCTACTAATTTCGGATTTTTTAAATCCTGTTCAATAGTAATAGAATAAATTTCATTCTTTAAAAATTCAATTTGATTTGCTTTAGAAGAAATATTACTAGAAATGATTTCATTTAGAAATCGTTGGACAGGCTGAGTTATAAATTCAAAAGTGATGTGCTTACCATCGTAAGTACCGGTAAAGCTTTTTGTATCTTAATATAAAAAAGGCATCAATTTAATAAAATGGGACACTTAATATTACATCCTTGTCAATATCTTTTGCTAAAACAAAACTTTTTGGAATACAGATATCATGTTGGCAAATGTAAGCTTTAGATAATTTATATGAAATACCCATTGAATTACCACTGGCATTTTTAAGCGGAGTGGTTTTATGAAAATATCTGGAGGGTATTACTCCTTCTTTTATACAATTTAAATCTGCTCCATTGTCAAATAAAGCAACAAACTCTTTTTTAAAATTGTAGTTTATTAAAAGAGTTATTTTTATCAAAAAAATTGAGTGATAAAATATTGGAGTTTTCCTATAAATTCTCCTTCAAAAAAATCTATGGCTCCAAGCAACTTATTAGCTGTATTTTCTTCAGAAGGTTAACTCAGCAATCTTAATATTAGGATTATCAATTATCTTAGAATTTTCCAATCTGAAAATTCATCCATACAAGGCAATATTTGAAGCCTTTAGTTCGAGATTTCTTTCTTGAGATAACTTATCTCGGTGCTTAAATCTTGGACAGTAGCCATTCTTTCAGGCCGTGATTTGTTGTTCACCATTTTTCTGATTTCAGACATAGTGTAAGGTCCTTTTTCAGATGGGATTTGTTCCACCTCTATTTCTTCCTCTAGACTAGAAGGAAATTTATCAATAAGCTGGGACCTTAATTCAGGGTCTTTAATAACCCTTAAAAGATCAAGTATGTTATAATTTGACAAAACATTGATTTTTAAATCTCCAAAATGAGTATAAATATTAAAAAGCTCATCATCAGTATTACAACAATGATTTGAGCATTGTCCCTTATCACATTGACTTGGCTCTTCTTCAGAAGATGAAGTATAACTTTCTTCATAAAGAACCCTGAGGTCTTCACTTGTCGATGATCCATCTTCCTCAGTGTCCGATACTTCTGGAGAAGAATTTAAAAGAATCTTATACAAAGAATCTTTTATATGATCATCTAAGTCAAGTTCTTTGATTTTATCATTGATCTTACAATTCTTAGCAAATTGGCGTAATCTTCCACACTTATAACAAGCCTGAGGATTTTTTGATTTAACAAAACCCTTCCTGGCTTTATGAAAAGCCTTTCTCCTTTGGGTTTTTTCACGCCTTTTTTCCGACGAACCCTTGATTCTTTTGAAATCCTTTTTCTTATGGAATCTCTTTCCATTAGAAGGCATATCTATAGCGAATTGTTCAGAAAATTCACCCAATTGTTGTCTCTCGGTGAAACGATGTTTCTTAATTTATTGGTTAAGCTTTATTTCATTACATAAAGCTAAGTCTTCTTGAGTGCATACACTAATCAACTTATCATATGAGTAGGTATCATAGTTGATACTCATCCCTGTACGTCTAAGGACCTTTCTAATCTTTTCAGCAAATAATGGAGGGAGTCCATCTATAAATTTGGACTTCCAATGAGTACTATTACTCTCTGGTACTTCCATCACTCTGGATAAGAAAACATCTTTGTACCATCGAAATGATGTGAGGGTTTTGCACCTCAAATTCTGGAGCATAGTTCTAATGGTCTCACTATTATCATACCATCTTCCCCAAAAGTGTTTGATGATATTTAGAATTAAAGAATAGACCGAGTTTTGAACAGTCTTATCTTCCTCAACTTTGATTACGTTCATGATTTGCTGACGTTATTCAGGAGTGAGATAATTATCCCACCAACCTTTAAGTTGGCCAGTAAATCCAGCAATAATCATTTCTGCTATTGCTCTATCTGTTTTTTTATTAACCTTACAGATAGTACTGTACATAAGCATTTTATGTACTGTCGTATAGATTTGTCTTTCAGCAAGACCATCTATATTCCATTCATAGATATCTGACCCACTGTATCCCTGATGGTAGTGGTCGTTGTCCTGTTCTTCTATTAGGACATCCTGGGTAGGTCAAGGGTAGTAAAACATTCTTTGGTAGGGTTTTCGAGCATATTTTCAGAGATCTTATTAATCTCATCTTCTACCTGTAATCCTTTACCTTTATCAAGTTTATGTTCTATAGTTAAAGGACTTGCCCTAAACTCTCCAAACTTCCTAGTAAGAAGTTCTTCCAAATCGTCAAGACTTTTTAATTTAAAGTCTTTTACCTCAGGTGGAGGTTGGATGCTGGTAGTAGCTATTTGCTCATTACCTTTATCATCCTTCTGTTGAATCTTTTGGACCTCGGCTATAATCTTGTCCAATTTGTCATGTATCGTAACAAATTGTTCTCCCAGAATACTAATATACATATTAGTATAATTATTCTGAGTGAGCATCGTATTCAAGTTTTTAGTTGTAATAGAATCCACATCGTTTTCAAGCAATTTTGAAAAAGCAGTAAAATATACAATCTTATCTATTTCTCCCATCTGAAAAAATTGTTGGGGTGGAAAGACTGATTTCGTTATTTTCCCATTCGTGAGAATATAATATCTTTCTAACACAGAAACATAGTTATAAACATGTTTAGACATAAACCAGAGAACGAAAGCAATAATCTTATTTTTCTTGCTAATATCTTGAAAAAAATCATTTCTAAAAAATTGTATCAATTCATTAGTCATGTTTTCATGAAACCATTTTCCGAAAACAGCCCATCTGGGTGTTAGAAATTCTTCTAGAATCATTTTCCTTGTCGATGAACCCGGACTAAAGTCTATTTGGTTTTCAACCATCATTAACACCATTTGAAAAATCCATTTCGGATGCAGTGGGTTCAAGATCTGAATTAATCTTGACTATATTATCACTATTGATACTGATATTATTAATCTTATTATTTTCTCTAATTTGGGATGTGGAAGCTCTAGATGAAAAGCCTACCACATAATAAATTGGAGAGATATATGAAGAGTTTGATCAGGTTAACTTAGATGATAAACTTATATTATCAGTTTGGATAGGTTCATTAAACCTAATCTTAATTGTGCCACCTGAGGTTTGTTCTATTTTTGTAACCTCAGTATTACCATTGTTTCGAGTAGCAACTGCTTCCTCTATGACCCATTCCCTGGAAAAATCAATTTCATCTCATTTGATAGGTCTCCTGGTAGTTACTTTGGATTTTCCAAAGTTGGTTTCTATAAGAATTGTTTCATTTTTTAAATCCATAATTCTACACATAGGATTCAAAGTATATAAAGGATTGAAATAAATTCTATAACATATACATATTACTTATGTACCAGGCAAATAATCATAACCATGTAATTTAATGCTTAGTATTAAAGCATTTAAATGTATATGTGTGTGTGTGTGTGTGTCTATATATATATATATATATATATATATATATATATATATATATATATATATATATATATATATATATATTAAACACAAAATAAATTGCAAAGAAATATTCAAGGGAATGTCTTATAATTTTTATTATTACGACATTAACGAAGAATGACAATATATTTATTAGTCTTCCTTCCCTTGGAATGAGCACAACAAGGTACTAATATCACCATTAAAAGAAAAAAACAAAGGAAGATGTTCCAAAATACAAGTTATATATTAGTCTATGTATTATCTCTAACAAATCTCATAAATTCTTCAAGGTTCAGAGGAATTTTCGTTGGTGATGGTGGAAAACAGGCTTATTCATCACCGCTTCCGCGCGAAGCAGCTTCCTGTGCAAGTTCCGCTAGCATTTATTCATATACTTTGTCTATCTCTGGTTGAGATTCTGCAAGTCCCAAATTTCCTCTTTCCGGACAAATCCAATCTCTGAAGAGTATCAATTTTTCCAAGCTCTCCCTCATAGACGCTCTATGATCACCAATTTGATGTCTCGCTTGACAAAAAGCGCTCTCTGATGTGTTGTTGAAGCTTGAACACTCAAAATATCTCGAGTCATCCTTGAAAGAACCGGATATTATTTTTGTTTTTCCTTCCACCATTCCAAAAGATTAAAGGTGTCGTCTACATTCTCCTTTTCAAGGTCCTGCGACAAACAAACTTGAAGCTTATTTAGTTGTGAACTATCACCAAAATTATCACCTTGAGAACCCCTGAACTCCGTCCAAGAACTAAGGGTTTTTAGGCCGCGGTTCTTTTAGATGATTGCGAACTAGACAAAGTAGGAGTTGGAACATTTGGTCTAGCATGATCTACAGAAACTTGATAAGCATTATAAATTGTTTGAGAATTATTTTAATTGAGGCTTTTGCATCTCCAAGTGTAGCAAATTCCTCAGCTGAAAGTGGTAAAGCGTTATAAATTTTTGAATACCGAAAGTGAGGACCTCATAATTTCATTGTAGGATTTAACACTACAGCAACACCAAAAATAGGGGAAATAAGGAAAAAATATTTTTTAAACTTAGCTTTCATAGAATTAATAGCTTCTTGATAATTATCTCCACCCTCTGAAATGTTGTAAATAAATCTACAAGTGCTGCAATCTAAATTAAACAGTTAGAAATAGTAGGATAACATTGGCTAGATAATTCATTTGTAGCAATATGAAATTGTTCTAAAAAGTCTACAACAACAGCTACCCAGTATAGTCCCACAAAGTGGGGTCTGGGGAGTATAATATGTAGACGAGCCTTACCCCTACCCGAAAGGGCATAGAGGTTGTTTCCAATCGACCCTCGACTCAGTGAAGGAAAGTAAAAACAAAAACAAAAACAAAAGAGCATTAGTATGTCCAGCAGAAATAACGTAAATAATTATCTAAACATAAGAACCGTAAAACATAATTGTTCTAAAAAGTCTACAAGCATTTTAACATTACTCCAATCTTGATTTTTAAGGTACTCATCATCATCACCATCACCATCACCTACGCGAGCATGATACATTGCGCTTATTGGGTTTCTATATTCATATGCAATAATTAAACTTTCATACGTGTAATTCTATCTAGTCGGACAAGGTTTAGAAACCTTTCTTTCTCTAAGGCCAAACTCATCACATTTTTTAAAACATTCTCTAAGCTTACTTCTATGGTTTGAATAAAAGGCCAATTAAGAGTCATTTCAACCTTTTCGATTTCTGTATTTAAAACTTTCATACCAGCACCGATAATTAAATGGTAAATATGACAAATACATTTAACATGAAAAATATTACTAAATGCAGGATTTAGTGTGGTTATAAGAAAGCCTACATCGTTAGTGTTACTAGAAGCATTATCCATTGAAACCGACATAATTTTGTCTCTAAGGCAAAAATATCTACAAATATCTGCAACTTTGTTAGAAAAAAACTTATCTGTGTGGCGTGAATTAATTATTCTATAAGCAATAATGCACTTTTGCATTATCCACTCCTCATCTATCCAGTGACTTGTAGTAGTTAGATAATCATAATCATTACCACTTCTACCAATATCAGTAGTAATAGCAATGCGACAATCTATATAGGTAAATAAATAGCACAAATATTATTCATATTCATGTTTATATTTGTAAATATCGCTCTTTACAATTGCGCGAGGCCATCCTTTATAAGTAGGATTAAAAACTCTTCTAATATAATGCACAAAATGAGGGTTAGAAGGAAAACTATAGGATAAGCACATAACAGTAACCATTTTTGCCAATTCTTCACGATCTTTATTTGGATCATAATATAAAATGCCACCGATAACAGTGTTAATTCCCGTTTGAACTACATTTGAACATGTATTAGGGTTAACCGCAGTATCTAAACGCCTCCCCTCTTGTGCAGCTTTCGTTTGAAAAAATTTAGCTTTATCTCTAAGGTGTTTCTTTATGTGTCTAGTCAAACTACCCATATCGCTACGGTCTTCAGTAAATTTATGAACCAACAAAGCCCCACATGTTTTACACTTAGCCTTATTTTATTCTCTTTGATGAGTAAAAAAGTGTCAAACAAGAGATGTTTCGGGCCGTTTAGAAGGTTATCTATTAAAAGTAGGGGTTACTACAAAAGGGTCAGGCGGGACATCGGTTGGGTTATTAACATGACTAGTAGTTATATCATCTAAATCCGATTACGTTTCATCTAAATCATCATTTTCCTCATCATTTTCCAAGATAATTTTATTAGGATAAAGAGCATTTATAACTTCCTCATTTAATTGTTGACTTGGTGCAACATCTTGACAAAATTAACTATCAAAAAATTAAAAACAAAGGTTATCACTATCAAGAATAACATGTGGAGGAGGACAAGTAACAGGTCTAGGTCAGGGAGCCAAGGGAAGAGTAATATCTTAGCGACGTAGATTCACCAATTTTAGCTTTTTCCTTATCACCAAATATTTTTTTCAACGAAAATGTCATATTAATTATAATTATACAAGCTAAAAAAATAAAAATATAATATTAAACTTAAGAGTTGGAACGAGTTTATCGAATTCACGAATAACTTCTTAAAAATTGAATATCGTTGAAGACTTGAAGACTTGAATACTTCAATTCACTAACTTCACAATTTTTCACGAAATTACAATAATAAAGTAAGCAATTATAGAAGAAAATTAGAGAGAGATTGAGAGAGCTTGATGAATTTGTGAGTAAAAATGAAATAAAGAGGGGATATTTATAGTTGAGAATTGAAAAAAATGGAATATAAAAAATTTGAAGTTTAAAAAATATTTGGGGGCCAAATGGCTATTTTTTAAACTCCCTAACGGTTGAATTGAAGACCCAACAGCTAGATTTTAAAAATCTAACTGTTGGCCAATTTTTTAAAAAATTAAAAATAGCGATTGGAGGCCCGTTAGGCCCGTTGGGCCCGCTTGAACCGGCCCAGGCCCGCCTCCCGGTCCCGGGCTCGCGGGTTATCTGGTTAGGACCGTCCCCTCATGGTCCTTTGCACCATGTGAGATCGGGACCACTTGAGACCGGCCCGTTTGGCCCACGGTTTCGGGCCGGTTGCAGGCTCAGCCCGACCTGCAATATACCCTTATAATATAGTTGTTTTTTAAAAAAAAACTCCCCTCCAAAATTTTAGTAACTATTTCAATTTGTTGATTTGATAGACTTGTGCAAGTACATGAAAATCAGAAGAGACTAGAGAGAGGTTGAGTTCTTAAGTTTAAGGAATTTCATGTGAGGAACTCGTCATCTGCCTAAGTAGTACCCCTCTAAATTTTAAGGATCCTCAATTTAGAAAGTGGAGAGTGCGTGATAATAATATTTTCTCAAGAATCATCTCATATACAATAATAACAAAGCAGGACTTACTGACGGATCTAGTATTTTAAAGTTATAGGTATGCGTCGATAAATATTTCACAAGTATAAGAAAAAAATTTACTTGCGGGTGCTCACTTAATATTTATCTAAATATTTGTATAATTGCCTATGTGAATTTACTAAATATGGTCAAAGTTAATGGGTGCTTAAGCACCCACAAGTATCCATGTGCATTTGCAACTGACGGGACCCCATATGAGGGTAATTATGATATCTCAAGATCTCCCCTTAATTTGACACTTTTTATTTTGAGTTACGTATGAATTAGGCATAATACATGGGGAGACACTTAAAGCTCATATCACTTTTTATTTAGACACCTAAATTGAAGGTTGTTCCTATTGGGATACTATACTAAACTTGTTATAATTAGGTACTTTTTTTTATAATTAGTCAAACTTACAACGTGTATGCAATGCATTCGCGGCTGAAGTGGCGAATGACAAATAAAAAGAGGACATATCATTCTGAGTTTAAAAAAAACTATGTTAAAATCTATTTAGTATACAAAATAAAATAATAGTCTCAAAAAGAAAAGAAAAAAACTTCAATTTGCACCAATCAGAAAATGACACATTATTAACAAAAGAAAAGACCAAAAAGGACACATTGGTGTTCTTGAAATCATTGTTATTGGTGTTCTTCACTGTGTTCATGTCTATTCTTGTTCCATCTATGATTTTAATCCAAAATTTCAAGAGAAACTCCTCCAAATATCTTATAACTTCAATTAAAGATTCCCTACCAAGACTCAAAGACAACCCCAATATTAATTTTTTTAATTTTCATCAAATCAAATAACTCATTTTAAACCTTTAAGCTTTCTTAAAACCCCTGTTTTGACTTCAAATAAAGAATACAATCCTATTTTATTTCAATAAACTGAGGCGATTGTTGGTTCAAACTTTCGAGGTAAATTAATGGTTGAGGCACAACAATGGTGAAAGTGAGGGAGACAATGGTGGAAGTGATGATGGAGAGAAAATTGTTTACCTTGAAAATGGTAATTACAATTGAATTTAATTATATGGTTCTAAAACTATGTGATCTATTTATATGCTAGTTGTTAGGCAATAGATTCTAAGTTAGAGATTAGAAAATAAGATAACAACCTGTAGATAATGTAACAATCAAACCGAATGGGTAGATATCGGGGTCTCGAGCTTGCGTACACGGGGCCTCGGAGTTGAATCGGATGCTTGGTCGAGGGTAGTCAATGGAGGATTAACAATTAATATAGCTTTGATGGAAGCCTTTTATGACCAATAATGAGCAATAAATGAAGAACAATGAATAGACACAATGAATGTAAGCAATAAATGTAACTAATGAGATAAAGAAAATATGTTAAGTGAGAGAGAATGTTCTTGTATATTCAATGTAGAGTGTTTAATGATTTATAAAATGACAAGGATACCCTTTATATATGAGGGGGAATTCCAACATAGTACAAGTATATTTATTAAAAAGATATGGAGCTGGTACAGCTATTTAATGATATGATACGGGTTTGGACTAGCCTAATAGACCTTGTCAGCTTTAGCCACATGCCTTGGTAACCTCTCCCAAGTGCATAGTAGCAACTGGTTTACACTGCCTCGAGGTCGATCATTGAGATTCTTCGGGCCGAATTTTTTATTGAATGTCTAGCCTTATGGGGGAGGTCTTTATGAGGTGCTTTAATGATCATAAAATCGGACCACCGATTTTTGCCGTGTACAGATAGTCCTTGCGTTTCCTAGAATAAAATGATAGGAAACGGTTCTGAATTCATGCTCCTATCATGACATCAGCCTATCAAAGCATTAAATGTCGCAACTCAATAGCCACACAAAAGTCGTTGTCAACACGACTATCGAGAAGCCCACAAACCGCTATTGGTTCAGCTTTTCCGCTGCCCATGCGGCTCCTATAAATACCACCAATTACTTTATGATTTTCACTTTTGCGAGATCTTCAAAACTTTAGAGCCAAATCCATTTTCTCCTACATCCTTCTTTCTTTCGTTCTTGGTTTCTTGCTTTCATTTCCGAGAAAGAAAAACTTTTAATCTCCATGGCTAGAACCTCTGAGACAGTGCCTCGAAATGGGGACGCTGCTTCTTTATCTCGAACATCTAAGGGTAAACCCAATGTGGCCCTTACCGTTGAACAGAGTACACCTACCGAGTTTGATATTGTAAATGATTTTTCTATTGAGAGACCTTCATCCACGTCATGTTGATGTGAACATGTGTCTCGGTATATTAGCGTTGTGAAGAATGTAGATAAAGTGCGGGCAGGTTGCACATGGGAGAGCATAAAGGACCATAAGGCCGATTTTCTTCATGTATATAAATACCCGTCACCTTGGTCCCTAAATCCCTATCGACTCCTCGAACCCTTATTCTCTGGTAATAGATCTGGTAACTCTCGACTTCAATCGTGAGTACTGGATGACACTTGGCCAAATTTATCCCTCTTTCTGTAGGATAGTTTACATGCTTCCTTGTTTCTCCAACAAGGTTATGGGTATGACCTTTACCCTTGACTACTTGATTAGACTGTATAGCCCCCGTCTTTATCAAGGTTTGATTAAGTTTCACCCTCGATCCGCGAAGAATTTTTTCTCGAGCATTGATGAGAACAAGGATTGAGGGTGGATGAACATGTTTGTTCAAGTAAGAACCTCGGACATCATCCCGGCCGAAAGGATGTCATTCCCGGTGGAGTGGAATACAAAGCGTAAGTATCTCTCCCTCGAACAAGCGTTACTGTCTTCTTAACTTCTTCTCAAAAAATGATCTCCCCTTCGTTTATGCAGCTACCGTTTGGTATCCTAAACCTGTCTATGACATGTCAGGGTGGATTACGCAACTGGATACATCATTCCCATATCTCGAGCGTTCTTGGACCGACTTGGCCAAAACACGATGGCTGGCCAAGAACCACGGTAAGCATTTCCGTGGTTGCCTCTACCATGTTTTGATTCCTCTTTTACATTGACAAGTTTTGATTATTATGCTTGTGAAAGCCTTAGCGAGGGAGTGCTGATGAGACTGTCTCCCAACAGCGAGGAAGAGGCTCTGAAGCCCTAATAAGGGCAAGAAAAGAAAGAAAAATGCGGTTGTTGAGTCTCCTATGGCAAAGAAGCCCAAGTCACACAGGCCTTGAGTTGCTTCCAAGGTCTCGACTTCAGCTTCTAGAGCAAGCCCTAGTACTGGAGATGAAGACGACGATGTGATGAGTATCATTTGATACAAAGGACGAGGTGGGGAGCTGATGCCCCGCAGGTGGCTGGGACAAAGGCTGCCAAATAGGGAACGATCGATTAAGGTAAAGTCCGTGTAGTGGAAACCCTCGAGGAAGGTACGAACACGGTCCCTAAGTTCCTGAACGGACGTGGTATAGTCTATGCCGAGGGAACCGTTGCTTCTGACTCCAAAGGGTCTGAGCTCAGAGCTTTTCGAGGACAGAATTTGCCCTTTGGCGACATAGATGCCCTCAGTGGCCTTAATTTGGGTCCTTGATTCTCAACTAGGGAATTTAGGGACGCACAGGACCCAAAGTTCACCAACGTGGGAGGCCTTCAAGAGGGGGAAGATGGGCTTGAAAACCTCCTCGATAGCGTTGGTAAAGACATTGATCTCGACGCTCCCAATGCTATCAAGGAGGCAGAAAGGCTTCATTAGTAGGTGATAACCTTTCTATGTATACCTTTAGTGATTTAAGTATTCCTCCCTATTTTTTTGACTCTCTTTGCTTCGTTGTAGTCAAAGAAAATGTATGATCACGCTATCTCTAAGGTGCAAGATGAGCATAGGAAGGCGGTCGAGGATCTCACCTCGGGGCTAAAGGAGTTGGAGACCTCTTCTGTCCGAAAGAAGGAGGAGCTGAGTGGGATCCCGGCGAGGTTAGAAAGAGTGTGCCGAGAAAAAGATAACCTTGTCGAGCAGGTAATATGGTATCTGCAAACCTGCCCCTTGTCCTTATAATTTGGTGTCTCACCAGCTTTCTTCTCCCTTGCAGGTCAGGCAAAGAATGCCCTCGTGGAGCAGCTTCGAGAGGAGGTAGGCGCTAAGGACGCAGATGCCTCGATCTAAGGAGGCAAAATAGAGTCGTGGCCTGGGAGAGGGACCATCTGCACACAAAGCTGTCTCGGCCCGGGAGCTTCTGCAAAGTGCCAAGGAGAAGGTTTCCACACTATCGTCGGCTAAGTCTATGGCAGAAGAAAAAGCATCCTCGTATAAGGACAATGCCTCCACTGCAAATGAGAAATCTCGAGAGATTTTAGCAAAGGGCAAGCAAAACTTGACTCGGGTCGTTGCTTATGCTCGTGCATAAGCGAAGAGGCAGTCTCTTGAGGAAGTGAGCAATAAGGGCATTGATCTTTTTGCCGAGATCGAGAAAGACCGAACCTTGGAGGAAAAATCTACTCTTTCGGCCACTTCAGATGAGGGCTATGATGATGATTCTGAGGGTAGCGGGGGTGAGGAGTAGATTTAGTCATCTCTTTTTCCCATTTTGTAAAAGAGTTTCTTAGGGGAAGGGCTTTGTAAATGCTCCCCTGCTGTAAATGTGTTTTTGGAAACATGACAAATTTTCTGCTTCGAGGATATCACATTCTATGTTTTAATATTTTTGCCTTCGAATTATGATGTTGGCTCTTCGGGGTATATACTTGAAGCAGCCGAGGTTTTTGAGATTGGGCATCATCTTAAAATTGGGCCGATAGTTTCTGTCACGCCTCCTTTTTACTACCCCCGAACAGGGCGTATAAGGGGGTTTTTTCAATTAAAGTGACAATCAAAATGGGACTATTTATTCAAATTTATAGTCACCACTTGGGATAATTTATGATGTCCCAAGTTACCGGTTTAAAATCCCAAACCGAGGAAGTTTAACTCTATTTTATAGTCCGCAAACACAAAAATCCAGGTATGGAATTCTGTTAATCCGGGAGAAGGTGTTAGGCATTTCCGAGTTCCGTCGTTCTAGCACGGTCACTTTACTTATAACTGGCTTAATTAAATTATCTAATTACTTATTTAAGAATCTATGTGCATTTACCTCTTTTAATTAGGAAATTGTCTTAAAACAGGTCACGCGTGCGTTACCCATTTGTTTGGCGCGTCAAACATCATGTCATGTATACGTGTACACGATTAATAACGCTTTATTATTATTAAGAAATTTTGGTTGAAGATGCGAACGAATGACTCGATTCATTTTGGAAAAGATCGTAATTATGTCACGCGAACGTGTACACAATCACGATGATAGATTAAGTCGTGCCTAAAGCAGGCTACGAAGAATAATATAATAAAGTAAAATGAATAAAAGGGAACAAAATTAAAAAAATATAATTCACGCCCATCATTTTAATGAGCTTTAGCCTCCTTATTCCCGCAACCCATGTTATTCAACAAAAGTACGTAATCAGTGATAAATATAGGCAAATTGGCGAGACACATTTGAACATCCTCTTTTCAAAGAATCTGCCTAGCATATTACTCAAATAGTTTACTACTAAGACACTAATCCTAGGCATTTTTCAAGTGCAAAATCCCACAAAAGTTTGCATTCAATCGATGAAGATGGCTAACAACTACATGGACAGGAACAAAACACAGTTACAATCGGAACTCAAATCGACAAAATTCTTAAACAAGACCAGAAATCTCGTACGGACTACGGTGGAGTCGCCCCCAACTCAACCTCTAAATTGACCTCTATTGACCAGCTTTAAACCAAGTCTTGAATGGAAACTCAATTTCTCTAACGGGGCACAACCTAGTCGGTGTTGCATATTGGACATCATTCCAATTCTTCATCAGAGAGCTTCTTATAGATGCAATTCCTTCACCACTTGGTTCGACATTTCTCTTCTTTAAATTACTTATCAGTTATTCCCGTCTCTTTATTTTCATTCAATCTAATAACTGAATGACAAACCTTGAATTATCAAACATACATAAGTTGGTCTAATTTGCTGATACAATAATGATAAATTTTGAGAATTGAGTAAATGGGTAGATTTGATTTTGGAAAAAGGAATGAGCGCGTGCGATGGATATGGGTAGTGGGGTATGGTAGAGCACTGTTAGGAACTGATAGGGGATTGAGATGGCAGATTCAGGGAGGGGTCTCGTTCTTTCGCTGCTCTCTTTTTTTAGTGAAGGAAAATTTTCTTAGCTAGGTCTATCATCAAAAATGTCTCCAAGGTTTTTAGGCGTTCCTGATTTGGCTTAAGAAGCAGGAGAATGTTTGTCGTTTGGTTGAAGAAGGAGCAGAACGGTGAGGGAGGTCTTGTGTATTGCAGCGTGTTTAGTCTCATTTTTTTGCGTTTTCTCGGCTGATTTCCTTGTGTGTATAGGTCTCTAGGTCTAGCTTAGTTTTGTAGGGTTTTTTTTTTTTAGGTTAAGGGGTATGGGTTTAGAAATTATTGGCTGGAGGACTTATGGATTAGGTCCAAAAATTAGGCTTAAAATGAATTGTTTGAGCCCAAATTATATTCTATCTCCGTGAATATGAGTAAAAATACTACATTATTTACTAATTAATCCTACTTAAATAAAATAACTATTAAGATAAGATTAATCGTTAGCAAATCCTTTTTTTGTATTTTCAAATATCATATTAAAATAAAATAAGGTACTATTTTTGTAATTTTTAGTTTTACGAAAGGTATATAAACTAAAAGCAACTAAAAAGAAGAAATATTTTTGTAATTTTCGTTTTTTGATAAAATAAAGTAAAAGGGTCAAAACTAGTTAAATAACTATATTAGATCTAAACTAAGTATTTATATGCTAAAATATGTAAAACCTTGGGGATGGTCAAAAATCACATGTCTACAGCTGCCACTCTTTGACTGAAAATACGATGTATTTTTAGATAAAGAACGACTAGACATGTTTTTTGACCTGACCTTTATTTAGAGATACTAAAAACTAAGAGGAAGGAGAATGAGACCGAGCCCTTGAGCTGCTTACATATCCTTGGCTATAAAAGAATAAGGCCACGTGTAGTTTAGAAGTGAATGGGGTGATGGAGTATATTGAGGTAGAGAGCCGATCGAGGTGCCGTTTCGTCGAGGTTCCGGTTTGCGATCCTAATATTACATCAAAATAAAAAAGCTGGAAAAAAAATTAACTAAGCATGTCAACTATAAGTTACAAGATTCATATATATAAGTCTTCTAAAGCTTGATCTTGAGTCTTGAATGGTTCTTCATCCAGACTTTGGATTTGAACCCTGATGCTTGCTAGTTGCAGGTGCTAGTTCATTCTTCTTCAGTTTTTCATATCAAAACCGGACACACCATGCTTGTGACTTCAGTCATGTCTTGAGCAATCCACCTCTTGTCTCATCTTCTGCATTTTGGATTCACTTTTTTTTCCTTTCTTTTTTTTTTTTTATTCTGGATTGAGATTATTTATGTTGATCATCTCGGACTATCGACTCACATTCTTGTCGCGAGCTTCTGCTACTTATAATCTTAGACTGAATTCTTGAATAACTTCCTTTGTTCTCCAGGTGTGCGTCTGATTGCCAAAACTTGAACTATCTTCCTTTGAAACTTGAACTGCTTTCCCTTGAAACTCAAACTGTTTCCTCTGTTCTATAGGTGGGTGCCTGATTGCCGAACTTGAACGTTTTTCCTTCGAAACTGCTTTTTCTTGAAATTTAAATTATTTTCTCTTGTTCTCCAAGTGGACGCCTGATTGCTGAACTTGAATTGTCTTCCTTCGAAACTGTTTTTCCTTGAAACTTGAACTATCTTTCCTTGTTATCCAAGTGGATGCCTGATTGCTAAACTTGAAATGTTTGTCTTTGAAACAGCTTTCCCTTGAAACTTGAAATGTCTTTCCTTATTCTCCATGTAGGTGCCTGATTGCTGAACTTGAACTATCTTCCTTCGAAACTGCTTTCCCTTTAAACTTGAACTGTCTTTCTTCGAAACTATTTTTCCTTGAAACTTGAATTGTCTTCCCTTGTTCTCCGGGTGGGCGCCTAATTTCTGAACTTGAATTGTCTTCCTTCGAAAATGATTTCCCTTGAAACTTGAACTGTCTTCCATTGTTCTCCAGGTGGGTGCCTGATTGCTGAACTTGAACTGTCTTCCTTTGAAACGGTTTCCCTTGAAACTTGAATTGTCTTCCATTGCTCCCCGTATGGGCGCCTGATTGCTGAACTTGACCCGTCTTCTCTTATTATTTGAAACCGTTTCCCTTGAAACTTGAACTGTCTTCCCTTATTGTTGGCCCAAGAACATGTGTAGTTGTGAAGAATGACAAATGAATTCAGTCATGGACCATGTCCATCATGTGAAGCACAGTGTTTGTGTATCTATACATGAGAGATGCACGTGAAGGAGATAAGTTCCATTAATCAAGCAACAATATCTCCAGAATTGATCAAAAATGTTGCATATGGGATAAGGAAAGAAAGTCTCCTTGTGAAAAGAGAACACAATCCGAATACAAGATAGGGTTGGAGTTTGTGTTGTTCGAGGACTCAACTTTGATGGAAGATCAGCAATTGAGTCTCAATCAACTCTAATCACTAACTCATTAAATGACAGTGATCGTTCTCTTTTACAGACATTGCACAAATGCAGAAGTAAAACTAAATTGAGAGCAAAAAGTGAGGCAATTTTGCAAGCAATTTATGTGAGATTTGAGTGTGCATTCCTGCAGCTACTTGTACAAAATAGAAGAACCAATTCCTTTGTGCCTTTCTTTTATTCTAGTTCAATTGTAGTATGTGATTTAAACTTGTACCATTTCAGCTTTCATAGAAGCAATTGTATTAGGTATGTTGAGTACTCAAGTTAGAGTTAACTTGAAGTTATCGCAACAGTTGAGAATGGTTGCCACAACGGGATTAGAGGTAATCCTTAGGTCTACAAAGAATTTTTTAAATGTTATTTTGGCTTAGTGATTTTAGTGGAAAATTCATACTGAGTAGTAGGTCGTGGTTTTTTCACCTTTTGAGCCGGGTGTTTTCCACGTAAAAATCTTTGTGTTCTTTATTTTATGTACTTATTATTCCGCAAACAGTAGTGTTAGTATACCTAGAAGAACCAGGTTATTCTAGAGCGAAAGCTTGGTTACCACACAAATCACTCCCCCCCCCCCCCCCCCCCCCCCGTGTGTTATTGACGTTTAGAATTGGTATCAGAGCGGATTATCTCTGAAGAGGCTAACACCTTAGGAAAAGATCAATATGAGTGCACCACCTGGGAACTGAGAAGGGCAATCCACTGCTAGGCCTCCACTCTTCAATGGCCAGTACTATCTTGGTGGAAGAACAAGATGAGAAATCATATCATTGGAGAGGACTATGAACTCTGGGACATAGCCATTGATGGCCCCTTGGCAACTACAAAGAAGAATGAGGAAAGAGTGGATGTGCCAAAGACAAGAGTTGACTGCACTGCTGAAGATTTGAAGAAATGAGAGAAAAATGCCAAGACAAAGAAATGTCTTGTGTGTGGACTAGGTCCAGATGAGTACATCAGGATCCAAAGTTGTACCACTACTAAGGAAATCTGGGACACTTTGCAAGTGACTCATGGAGGAACACCCCAATTGAAGAGGTCCAAAGGAACACTGCTTTATTCTCAATATGAGAATTTTACTATGAAGGAAGGAGAAACTATCCAATAGATTATACTAGGTTCACTACACTCACAAATGAACTTGAGTCTCTTGGAAGGAGAAGAAGACAAGGTTGAGAAAATCTTGACAAGGGTTCTACCAGTCTCATGGGAAAGCAAAATCACTACTATTCAGGAATCTAAGAATATTGCTACCCTCAAGCTGGATGAACTAATTGGAAATCTTACTGCCTATGAACTGAGAAGGCAAACCATGAAGATGGATACACTTGTGAGCACGTGATTTTTGCCTCACTTGACATGTTCCTATAAAATTCATTAAATTAGGATTTTTCTATTATTATTTAAATTTTTAGGAATTAACTGTGTGATTTTTGTTTTTATTTTCATTTTTCTTTTATTATTTGAATTTTTAGGAATTAATTGTCTGACTTCGTGTTTACTTGCGTCCTTCTTTTATTATTCGAATTTTTAGGATTTATTTGCGTGATTTTGCGTTTGATTGAATTTTAGGAATTAATTGCATAATTTGCGTTTATTTGCATGTCGCACGTTTTAATTTGCATAATTCATAAAAATATAAAATGGCTTGTTTGCATAGGATTTGAATTTTACATTTTTTTAGGTTATTAATTAGTTAATATTGAAAATGGAGAAAACATTAGTTAATTTTCTTTGAAATTTAGGATTTAGGAGTTTATTTAGTTTATTTCATGATAAAATGCATTTTGGCAATTTTATTTTTGTTATTATAAAATCTGAAATAATAAAATAAAATAAAATATAAAAAAACAAATATATATATATATATACAAAGAAAATCATGGATTGTATACAAATATGGGTCTTTGAGAGACCAAATCTGGCAAAACAAACCCTGACCCATCAAATGGACCCAAACCCAACACCCTTCCCCGTCCAAAAAGCCCTAGAAGGAAACAACGTCGTTTTGCATCAAGGCATCTAAGTCGTTGATCAATCTTGATCAAACGGTCAAGATGCAAGGGTTGATTACCCTATTTAAATGTCGGACAACCCCCTCCCCCTACTATTAGAACCTCGTACCTTATTCAAAAATGCCCTAATTGCCGGTGTAACACCTCCCAACCCCCGCCGAGTCACCACTGCCCGCCGCCGGCCGGAACTCGCCGCCGCCGGCAGCGTAGCCCCAAATCCGCCCAAAATTACACTTCAGATTTCCCGTCTTCTCCTATTTCCAACCCCCCTAAAACCACCCCTCAAAACATAGCCAAACGCGTCGAATATCCCTTTAAAGGAGCGGTGGCTCCGCCGTCCACAACGGCTTCGGCTCCAATGGAATCCAAATTCATAACCCACACTCCCATTGCCCTCCTCTACCCAAAAACAAGTCCAACTCCATTCAAACAACTCCCAAACTCGTCGAATTTCAAATCTAAGTTTGACCTAAATCTGGAAACAAGTTTTTCAAGGCCGCTTGAATTTTACAATGGAGTTGCATGCTTGTATTGATCAAAACAAGCATATAACTCCGTTTGGAGATTCAAAATGAAGATCCAATCAGTAAGTTCCTCATTTGTTGGTAATTTGCCTTGTGTTAGTCGTTTGTTAATGGAAAATGTTGATTAAATCCATCCAAACTTGGTTTTGTTTGGTCACCCTTTCCGATTAATACAATACTCTAGTTATTCTAACTAAAATCCATCCCTACTCCTATTTGTACATATTTCATTTGGTCGCATTAGTTTTAGGTTTTTAATAAGATTAGTTACAATGCTTGATTTTGTGACTTGCCAGTGTTAATTGATTATTTGAGTCAG
Organism: Nicotiana benthamiana; assembly: GCA_034376525.1. Lineage (NCBI taxonomy): Eukaryota > Viridiplantae > Streptophyta > Magnoliopsida > Solanales > Solanaceae > Nicotiana > Nicotiana benthamiana. The sequence goes on from CM067339.1 coordinate 172,831,824, forward strand.
ATTACAAAATAATATAGCTTTGCATAGTTCTCTTTAATATATTAATTTTAGCTCTTTTTTTTACTTACTTGAATCCATGTTAGCTTATAGCAGTAATTAGTTGATTGGTCAATAAGTCTCAGATTTTCAATTTATTTTTTGATTAATGGTTCAAATATAATTAGGTATTCGTTATAGTTGTTAGTTAGTAATATGTAATTACAAGATTTAGCTAGGTAAAGTAGTGATTCTGATACACTAAGAGGGTAATATAGGGTTTTAACTTAGTGTTGGTAGTTAGGATTAAAATAAGGGTAGTATAGGTATCCTATAAATACGATACATTGCTAGAATCTTTTAGACCCTTCGAGAAGGGGATTTTAATTTAAAAATCAGTAGTTTAGTGTAGTAACTTGGGAAACAAATGAAGGACCAAGTAGTTAAAATCTGAAAATCAAAAGAGGAACTAGTAGTTAAAATGAAATAAAAGGGTTGCCCTAGAGTTTGGCTATAAAAGGGGCCCCAATTCATTCAAAAAAAGAGGTTAGACAGTCTGAAAAAATATTCTAAAAAATTCCAGATATTTTGGAGTCTAAAAAAAAGCTCTGAAATTTCAAACAATAATAAAAAAAATCCTTCATGCAACTATAATCTAATTCAAGGCAAAAAATCAACAATGTCAGTCTAGTTTGAATTTTTGAGAGTTGTTCCTTCAAAAACCTGGGCATTTAGGACTCTAAAATCAGCAGAAAATCAACAAATAATGTTCCATTAAATTTCCAGCTAGGCTCGGGGTTAATTTGATCTTGTTTCTGGGGTTTTGCATCAAGACTTAGGTTTGGTTATTTCTAGAACTCCTGGGTGCATTTTCAAAGGATTTGAGGTCATTTTAAGAGCTGTGTGTGTCCTATTCTGTTTGTATCTGGTTATTATTGTTGTGTTGCTCACAAATTTGGTTGTTGATCTCTAATATTGTTGTTGACTCCTTACCTCTTTTGTATTTTGATTACCAGGTATTTCTTTCTCCCAAGGGAAGTGTTTTTAAGTCTAGTGAATGTGAAATCTAAAGAGATTTGAAGTCAAAGGCCATTTTTGCCTCTTGTGATTTTATCAACATTATTTGTGGTTGTTTGAGCCTCACGTTGCATGTATCAGCTTTTGGTGCTATTAGATCTGTCATAGCTAAAGACTATATTTTGTATATATTGGACACTTAAATTGATTTGCCTTGTAAATAAGTATAGGACTGTTCCTGGACTATTAATATTTGGTTTTGATTCCATGAATGAATGCTGATAGTAGCCTAATCCTGTTAAGGGTTGGAGTAGTCTGTGACGCAATGAATCGGTGATTCCAATGTACCTGGTATGGTAACAAGTTTAGGTTAATGGATGTGATTATATCATGATTAAATCTAGAGTAGACAATTGATTATAGTTGGTGTATCTAGCATTATTCCTATGAATCATTAGATATAAATTTGTGATCATATGCGAGCCTGAAGGTAGGATCTAATTCTGCCTTTATTTATATATTATTCCTCACTTATATGGTATGAATTCGGAACTTGTCTACGTGTATATAGACTTTATTAGCTTTCACATTGAGGCCCCAATGCGATGATCCATGTTGGCTAGCTTCCACTGAAAGCATAAATGAGTAAAATTGTCGAATTAGATAGTACATTGGAATAAAGAGAATTTAATCCTTGTTTAAGTATGGACCCGAGTTTTTGAAAGCCCAAACCTCAACATCTATTAGCCGAGTCTTTTGGAGATGCATTTAGTGTGCTTTAGGATTGACCTTTTAAATAAAAATGATGTGCGTCACGCCAAATAGAATCTATAGAATTGTGTGGCCCTCTTTAAATGTTCTTATGTTTAGAAATTCGGGACACGCCGTTTAGCAAATTTCACGGCTTCACGCAAAGATAATAACGCGATAGTCGCTCTTAGGCACGTCTTTAATAATTTTATCTTCTTAATTACGGGTGCATATTTATGTGACCCAAATCAAAATCTCAATGGAGTTGACGTGGTTGGCAACATGTTTAAACGACATTGAAAATTTCCTCAAAAAATGATAAAAGCGGTATAAAAATAATTTAAAATTGCGCCATAGGATGAACCTGTATAAAAATCAGAATTTTAGCCAATTGTAATAGTTTAAGCGACCGTGCTAGAACCACGGGATCCGGGGATGCCTAACACCTTCCCTCGGGTCAACAGAATTCCTTACTTAGAATTTCTATTTTGTAGACTCCATTTGGGCAGTCAAAAACTTCCTCGATTTGGGATTCAAAACAAACCGGTAACTTGGGACACCAGAAGCCAAACCTATCCCAAGTGGCAACTCTAAATAAATAATCCTATTGAATAATATCACCTTAATTGGAAAACTCCGTTATACGTTTATCCTTCGGGGTAGCCGTGTAAAAAGGAGGTGTAAAACACCTAAAAAGAAAAGAAGTCTGGCTATCAGAATTGTTGAAGGTTCATATCTGGAGGATGATGAAATGGCTATGATAACAAGGGATTTCAAAAAGTACCTGATGAGAGGAAAGGGTCCGTCAAAAGGTACAACCTTCAACAAACCAAGGGCTCTCGAGAAACAGACCAATCAGGGTTGCTACAAGTGATAAGATAGATTACATGATCAAGAACTGCCCTCAATAGGAAATTGAATGGAAGAAAGAAAGGGTTGAACGAAGGAACAAGTTCAACCAAGAATGAAAAAAGGATCAACAAAGGCTATGGTTGCTGCCTGGGGAGATATATCAGATAAGGACATAGAGGATGAAGCTGAAGATGAACAGGCCCTTATGGCCATCGGAGAATCAGATGATGAACAAGAGGTAAATTTCTTCATCTCAAAGAGAATATTAAATTTCTGTCTGAGGAAAGGCTAGCTGAGCTACTAGTAGACTTCATTGATGAGTCTGAGATAATTAACAATGAGAAAGAAGATCTGTCTATGGAATGTGTGATCCTAAAAGCAAAATGCAAAAGTCTAGAGTCTAGGGTTAAGGAGAGTGATATCAAAACTGTTGAGTTGAAGAACCATGTTCTTGAACTTGACAATAGTGTCCTAGAACTTAGATCTAAAAATTTAAAATTGAAACTATGAACAAGAAATAAGAAAATTGATCACAGATTTCTCACTTTAGAAGAAAACTTAGGAAAAATGAATGATGAGTTATATAAGAAGGATGAATTGATTAAATTCCTAAAAGAAGATCAAGGAAAGGTGAAACATGAACTAGACAAAACTTGCAAATGGAACAAGGCTTCTGATGCACTTTCTTGGTTGCAAGAGCATCACAGTAATAACAAAAGAGGACTTGGCCATAGGACTCAAGCACCAACATGGGACCCTAAAAGCAAGTACCTCATATTTATTGAGAATAAAACTGCACACACTATGGCAAGACTGACCATTACAAAAGTGAACGTAATGCTAAAGAAAAGGCCAGTCGAAAGAACAAAGCCTTTGTTCAAGAGAAAAGTAAGCTGTCTGGGTGGGCAAGAAGGAATTTGATTCACCATTTTGCCTATAGAAAGGGACACAAACTAGTTTGGGTTCCTAAGACTAACCTCTGATTTCTTTTTGTAAGTCCAAGTGAAAGAAAGTAGCCAAATATAGTATATGAATAGTGGCTGCTCAAAATATATGGCTCGGAGGAAGAACCAGTTCCTTTCACTTAAGGACTTAAAGGGAGGCAATGGGAAGAAAGGTGAGATTATTGGGGTTGGAAAGGTAGGTAAGACAGACTCTAACTCCATTGAGAATGTCTACTTAATAGATGGCTTGAAATATAGCCTGATCAGTGTGTTACAATTGTGTGTCAGAGGTAACCTTCTAGCATTCACCTCTACTAAATGCTTTGTGATTAATCTTACCACTACAAGATTGTTTTGCAGGGAAAGAGAGTTAACAATATTTACATTGTAGATTTGTCCACTCTCTCAGAAATTGAACTAACTTGTCTAAGTGTGTTGGATAATGATCCCCTCATGTGGCACAAAAGACTTGGTCATGCCAGTCTGACTCAGCTAAATAAATTAGTCTCCAATGACTTGGTGATAGGGTTACCCAACATCAAGTTCAAGGATGAAAAAGTTTATGAGGCATGTGCAAGGGGGAAGCAAGTAAGATCATCCTTCAAAAGCAAGAAAATGGTAAGCACAACCAAGTCGTTGGAACTGGTCCATATGGATCTCTGTGGTCCAATGATAACCATGAGCAGAAGTGGAAAGAAATATGTAATGGTGCTTGTTGATGATTATTCTAGATTTACCTAGGTTCTATTTCTAACTTCTAAAGATGAAACATTTGACATGTTTACTACATTTGTTACAAAAACTCAGAAACAATTAAGAAATCAACTTGCACCCATTAGGTCTGGTCATGGAACTGAATTTGAAAACTCCAAGTTTACTGAATTCTGTGATGAAAATGGTATAGATCGTAATTTCTCTACCTCTAGGACTCCTCAAAAAAATGGAGTAGTTAAAAGAAAAACTAGGACTCTTGAGGACATGGCTAGGACCATGCTGCTTTCTAGTAATCTGCCTCGTAACTTTTGGGCAGGGGCTGTGGACACTACATGTTACATAATCAAATGAGTTACTTAAAGGGAGAAAACCAAACATATCCCATCTTAGGGCATTTGGTGGTAAGTGCTATGTGCATAATAATGGAAAAGACTCCCTACAAAAGATTTATCCCAAAAGTGATGAAGGAGTATTCTTGGGATAGTCTTCACATAGCAAAGCATATAAAGTGTTTAATAAAAGAAATTTATGTGTAGAAGAAAGTGTACATGTAGTATTTGATGAAACTAACATTTTTTCTGAGACAAATGCACATGAAGATGAAGCCATTGGATTGGTAAAGGACTTGGCTGAAGCCTCAGCTCAAGCCAAAGTGGCACCAACAGAAGGAACAGGTGATGGAACAGGTTCTTCCATACAGGGCAACTTGACAGGGGGGAACTAATCAAAGAGCAATTGAAATAAATCCCTTGAAGGAACCTGCTCATGACCCTGTTCCTCAGCAACAAAACATGGGAGAAATATATAGTAGAAACCAATTGGTTGTGAAACCTCACAAGTATCAAAGTTCTCATCCCATTGAGAACATTATCATTGACCCAATGTTTGGAGTTAAAACTAGATTACAATTAAAGAATCTGTGTGTTTTTGATGCCTTTGTGTCTCTTATTGAACCTAAAAATGTTGCTAATGCAGGATGCAGATTGGGTGATTTCTAATTTCAAGACCCAAGGACAATTTTGGCATCTAATTTCAAGACCCAAAGACAAATCAGTCAGTGCCACAAAGTGGGTCTTTAGAAACAAACTTGATGAAGATGGAACGATTACAAGAAACAATGCAAGACTGGTGGTCCAAGGTTACAGCCAAAGGAGGGCATAAACTATGATGAGACTTTTGCTCATGTTGCAAGACTAGCGTCAATCAGACTCCTTATAGCCTTTGCAGCACATATGGAATTCACTCTGCATCAAATGGATGTCAAAAGTGCCTTCCTAAATGGCTACCTGAAAGAGAAAGCGTTTGTGAAACAACCATCAGGGTTTGAGAGCAAGGAATGTCCTAAGCATATGTACAAGTTAGACAAGGCCCTATATGGACTCAAGCAGGCTCCAAGAGCATGGTATGAATGATTGTCAAAATTCCTGCTGGAGTATGGTTACAAGAGAAGTAAAAATTGATTGTACCTCATTCTTATAGAAAAAAGGTAAGGATCTCCTTGTTGTACGAATATATGTTGATGACATAATCTTTGGGGCCACTACTGATAAGCTAAGTAAGGATTTTGCAAAACTAATGGGGAGTGAGTTTGAAATGAGCATAATTGGTGAGCTTAACTTCTTCTTAGGTTTACAAATTAAACAAAGTCCAAACAGAACCATGATCCACCAGCAGAAATATGCAAAGGACCTAATCAAAAAATTTACAATGGAAGAATAAAAAGAAATAAACACACCAATTGCAACTGCTACTAAATTAAATGTTGATGAACATGGTTCATTAGTTGATCAAAAGTTGTATAGGGGTATGATTGGCTCCCTTCTATATCTTACTGCTAGCAGACCTGACATTGTCTTCAGTGTAGGGCTTTGTGCTCGCTTTCGGGCAAATCCTAAAGAGTCTCACCTGACTGCTGTCAAAAGAATACTAAGATACTTGAAAGGCACCACTAATCTGTGTCTTTGGTATCCCATAAGTAGCAATTTTAATCTAGTAAGATATGATAATGCTGATTATGCAGATTTTCTAGTGGATAGGAAGAGCACCTCAGGTATGGCACACTTCCTTAGTTCATGTCTTGTGTCATGGGCTACCAAAAAGCAAAACTCAGTGGCCCTATCTACTGCTGAAACTGAGTATGTTGCTGCCTCTTGTTGTGCTCAATTGCTATGGATCAAACAGTAGCTGGTAGACATTAGTATGAAGTTGGTTGCATTTCTATATTTTGTGATAACACTAGTGCTATAAGTATGACAAAGAACCATGTTCATTATAAGAGTATTAAGCACATAGATGTTAGGCACCACTTCTTAAGAGATAACTATGAGAAAGGATTGATCTCCATAGAATTTTGTGCTACTAATAAGCAAATTGGTGACATTTTCACTAAAGCACTAAGTAGAGAAAACATTGAGAGTAACATGTTGGAATTAGGGATGATTAAGATCATTTAATAGGTCTAGTTCAGAATGCACAATGAAAAATAAATTGAAAAAAAAATTTGGTTAGAAGTTCTATTCTTGTGTAAATGTCTAGATTAATTCTTACTCAGCTTTATACTTTAATTAGTTTACCCCTGAGACATGTGTATAGACGATTCACTGATCTCTTACAAAGTGTTTCTATTATGACATTTAAGGGATGTTCATGAGAGTTCTATAGGAAGAACATGGTTCATCAGTATGAGTTCATATGAAAGCTCAGTTATGCTTTCAATACTTTGCATAAGTAGAAAGATTAACACTTCAATCATGAGCAAAAGTCCTATACATTCCAAATTCCTAGAATTATATCCGTTGAGGTATTGAACCAGTTTCGTACATTTAGAGCTCTTAAACACATCTTTGCCAAAAATCTAGGGAAGCCAAATAATCATTTAAAAAGTCTGGAATTGCAGTTAGATTAGACTTCTAATTGACTCCTGAAAAGCAGTCTTTGCCGCATTAATGTCCAATTTACTTTAAATATCAACCACATCTATAATCTTCTTCATTATTCTAAAACCGTCAAAATAATTCTCCAAGTTTTAATCTCTCCTCTTCTCCAGAAATTCCCAAATTTCCTCCATAAACGAACAACCATGTCTAACCCACAAGATCATCCCGACACTCCTCCACCACCAAATCCCTCAAATTAATCCTCATCTATGCCTCCTAGTGAGTCTCCAAAACCTAGGTTTCGAAGGCAGAAAATGTTGGCTAGAAAAACTATAGCATCTGGAGCTCTATAAATGAGAGATTGAAAACTAGCCAAAGGAAAGAAAGCCCAGCTCAAGAACTGACTCCTATTCTGAGTCAGAATCCTTTATATCTACTAGTGAAGGTGAAGAACATGGGTATTCTGACACTGAGAAAAGTCAAGAAACCCATGTTGAGGTAAGTTCTTTTATGGTTGAAAACTTAGAAAATAGGTTTGTTCTAGTTAGACCTATTCGAGATGTAAAGGTGGTTGAATCGAGTAGGAGTAGGAAAGGAAAAGAAAAAAGAAAAGTTCTTACAATATGTGGAGTTAAACAAAAGAGTGGCACAAAGTTAGGGAGAAGTGGCTCTAGGAAAGCAACTGAAGGGTTGGTTCATCTAAGCAAACAAAAAGATGAACCTGGTTCATCTACTAATGAAACTCTGGTTGACATTCTGAAAAGGGTTGGGACAAGTTATGACCCAAAGAAATGCAAATCTACCTCACAAAAGGACCTAACTGTTACCAAGCCATCTAAGAAAAGAAAGACTTCATCTCCAAAATCTACTGCCCCTTCAGTACCTAAGGGAAGGGCTACAAGAAGCATGTAAGACAAAGTGAAGCTGACCCACAAAAAGCTCTGGAAGAAATCAAGAAGAAGAAAATGGAGAAGGGAAAGAAAAAGGTTGCAGAGTCCTCTCAGGTTGAAGAAGAAGAGGAGATGGAACGGGTTTATCAAGAAAGGGGAACAACAGTGGAGGTTTCTACACCAAAACCTAAAAAGTCCGAGAATTCTTCCAAGAAGTCTCCTTTTGTACCTACGTCTGATGAACCCCCACTAGCCAAGTGGACAAGATCTGGAATGAAAGAAAAGCAAAAGAAAATTATTAAAGAGGATGAATAGTGGGGTGGAGAAGAAGTAGAAGAGGAATCTGAGAAGGAGCAGGATGAATTTGCCATCTTTGGCAAAAGAAAAATTCTGAAGGAAGATTACTGACGGACCTGGTTGAGTCAGGGATGATAAAACAGGTGGATACTTTAGCTACACAAGGTTGGATGGACATAGTCCTTGAAATGGATGGGAGGTTGGCCAGGAATGAGCTGATTGAATTTATGGCCAATGTTGTTATGAAGGATGGAGTAGTCACCAGCTTAGTGAAGGGAGTCCCAGTGCAACAAGGAATAATTGTTCCCCTCCATGCCCTAGTTTCCTAGGGTTGCTGGATGCTTGAGAATGTTGTGAAGGCAAAAGTGCATTATGCGGTGTTGGTGCTCACCATGAGGAATAACCTAGTGGTTGGACAAATGACCGAACGTTGTTTGTAGGATAATATTGGGGTAAATTATGTGGAGCTCAAGGATATTCATGGGGTTGTTATTGAGGCTAAAAGCATTTAGCGGGAATGCACCCCGGATCATGTCATTGGCGGGGCTCAACAATATCTTTTCTATCAATTAGAGGACTCTCCTAAGCAACTTGTTCGTTCCATCTGAACCAAAATTACCTAAAACTTTCCTTGGGTTTCTTTTCTATCTGAGATAGGGAGGAACGATTTAGGATAATGTATGTATTGTACTGAAAGTGTCGCACAAAATCTTGAACCATGTATGCCACTCACCGACATCTTGACGAGTATGTCATTCCAAAACTTCCCCAGTCAGGATCTCACTGAAATACCCCTGTCAGAAACTCATCTTTCTCGCCAACACTTCTTATTTCGCTGCAATAACCCCTCAGATAGGCTACTAAATCTCACGCCCATCATACAAATTAAACTTTGGCATCTTAAACCCTTTCAGCCTTCTGGATATCTCATCTTTCTCCACTGTCTTAGCAGACTTTGCAGTATCACCAGGAGGCTCAAAATAAGGAGCATAAGAATATGGTCCCGAGACCTTGGAAATTGATTCTGGAGCACAGTGTTGGGCATCGGGGATTTTGAACATAGTCTTACTAGAAGACCGAGAAAATATAGCATGTGGATGAGCTACAAAAATAAGAGTGGTCAAAGAAGCAGGATATAAGGTGGTTGGAGGTGGGGTGTGAAAAGGTTATGGGGAGATATCCTGGACTTGTGACAGTGGCAAAATGGTGACAAGGCTGTAGTTAGTGGGAGCTGATGGTGGAGGACGCCCATTCGGCCATCTCCCCTTTCAACCTTAAGACCTCTTCTTTCAACTTAGATTCTGATTCAACAATATCCTTAAACAAATCAACAACACTTGTGTGCAAGTCTTTGCCAGCTATGGCTACCTTGCTCTGACCTTTGTGTTGTATGTAAGAGTTACCAGTTTAAGAATCACTAACCAACACCCTTCTTCTATAATGAGGATAACAAAGAGGAACAAAATGAAGTCATCATGTTAGCGTTAGGGCATTTAGCATCTAAAAACATCACATTACGTGCAATGCACCTAGCAACAATTAATGGTTAAAAAATGACCTCGAGGGTCACAAGGTCACTTGGTACATCCCAATTTGTCCATTTGAATCTTCTCTTTTCTTTTTCTTTTCTAACACTTCTTGGCTTGCTCATTTTCCTTCTTCTTTTTTCTTCTAATTACTACTCTTTTCTTTCCTCTCATTTCTCACATCCCATAATTCATCTCTTGTTTGTTTCCTCTTTTTTTAATAAAAGAAAAATGATTTGATTGAACCCTATGTAGGTTGCCTACGTGTTATGACGCAGCATGAATCAAATCTTTGCGTAGTTCGGGAAGATCGAAAATAAAGGAAACAAACTAACGTTAAAAATCACTCTTTTGAATTTTATAAATTTAATGTTCTGTAACCTATTCTAAACTCAAGCTTAACGGACATGTATTAATTTTATTTTTTACTTTTCGAAACAAAAACTCTATTAAGGAAAAATCCTATAAGAGAAAAATATTTTTTGACTTTTTATTTTTATTTAGGAAGGAAATCTAAAGAATGAACCAAACAACAATATGTTGAATTTTCACTTGATATCCTGAAAAAAATTTCGAAACAAGAATGAAAAAGGTAAAAAAAAAATTTTGAATTTTACTTTTTGATTACCTAAATGAGAAATTCTAATGATAAACAAAAGATAAAATATATTTTATTCATTCTATGTACAATGTTCTAAAGTTCTAGTGAAAATAAAATGCATATTTTTTTTGTTTTATTAATTTCCGAAAGAAGAACCTCAAAGAAATTTTTTTTAGGTTTTGGAATTAATATCTTAAATAAAGCTTGTAAAGAGATATCAAAAGAGAAAAATCACATTTTTTTTGAGTTTTTAGTCCTAGTATCCTATAGAAAATATAAAAGTAATTTATTTTGAGTTTCAGATATTAATTTTCTAAAGGAAAAACTACCTCAAAATTTCTTTTTTTTTTTAATTTCTAGGAAAAGTATTTCTAATGAAAATTCTAACGGAAATATAAAAACACAAAATATCTTTTTTTTATTTTTAATTTATAATACATTTTCAAATACAAAATAGGAAATAATAACAAAAGATTCGACAAACTTAACTAGACTATGACAAACTCTAGCATCAACTAAATGACTGAATATTGTTGTACAGGACTAGAAAGTATAATATGAACAATAGACTCAAAAATATAAAAAAGTCTCCTCAGGCAGCACCTGAATGCAGTGGTCTTGGGGTTTCTGTCATGCTCAAACTTCGGTAAGCAGATCCACATTTGTATGAGAAAACTGAAACCAACACTATGTGAGACAATAACATTCCCTACTAGACACATGCAAGACATAGCTATGACTATTTTTCTAAAATTAACCTATGTGGCTAAAGTAGCTAAAAATACAAGATTTGAATAAGATCCTGCGAAGCCAAGAACCTAAACTCACTAGAAAAATCTGATCCTATGTAGATTGCCCGTATCAAGCTCCAAAAGACGAGAATCAAGTATGCGTAGTTCGGGCAATTTTGACACATTTGAAGAGGACACATTATTGGCTTATTTTGAAATGACTCTTTTCTTTTCCTCTTTTTTTTTTTTTTTTTGAAAACTTTTGGCAAAGTTTCGGGACATTTCCAAATACTAGAGATTTTTTAGTTTTATTTCCTTCCCTACATCACTCTTGGTTTTTCTCTTGATTTATTTTTTCCTAGTCGGTCAGCATGCAGGCTGAAACAAATAAATGTTCATATAGCACGTAGGATGATTAGAATGGTCTTTTATTTTGGATACAACTATTATAGACAAACTCAACCCCTGTGTTGAGTCCCCAAAGTCAAATACACATGATACAAACAAAAATTCCTACTAGGGATTCGGCATGAGGTTATGTTTTTCTAGGTTTAAATCCTTGGGTTGTGTTCTAGACTTGGCTTACCCAGCGGATAACTCGAGCCGAAGAGGGGGCAACGTATATGGAGCATTATAGTTTATCTGGCCTTGTTGTTGGCGCAACCCCGTTCTTATTTGGTATAACTTCTACAGAAAAAGTGGGTCACGCGAACATGTGCATCATTTTCAGAAGAATCAGAGGGGTGGCGTAAGAAGACAATTATATACAATTCAAATAATATCAAAGCAGTAAATAGGCAGCACTTAGCACAAAAGGATCACCAAATACAGTAATAGTAACAATAAATAAAGCCAAGTAAAAATTCATAAAAACAAGTTCGAATTCTTGAACCCTGAACCATAAATTCTGGGTCCTTTTCCCTAGCACAACCGCTAGCGATGTCACACCTCCTTTTTTACTATCCCTGAAAAGGGCGTATAAGGGAGTTTTTTCAATTAAAGTGACAATCGAAACAGGATTATTTATTCAAATTCTGAGTCGCCACTTGGGATAATTTATGGTGTCCTAAGTCAGTGGTATAAAATCTCAAATCGAGGAAGTTTGACTTTGTTTTACCGTCTGCGAACTATAAAAATCCAGGTAAGGAATTATGTTAACCCGGGAGAAGGTGTTAGGCATTCTCGAATTTCGTGGTTCTAGCATGGTTGCTTAATCATACCTGACTTAATTAAATTGTCTAATTATGTATTTAAGAACCTATGTGCATTTACCTCTTTTAATTAGGAAATTATCTTAAAATAGGTCACGCGTACGTTACCCATTTGTTTGGTGCGTTAAAAAATCATGTCACATGGACGTGTACACGATTAATAATGCTTTATTATTACTAAGAAATTTTGGTTGAAGATGCGAACGTGCCTCGATTCATTTTGGAAAAGATCGTAATTATATCACGCAAATGTGTACACAATCACGATGATAGATTAAGTCACGTCTAAAGCAGACTACGATGAATAATATAATAAAGTAAAGTGAATAAAAGGGAACTAAATAAAAGAAAATATAATTCATGCCCATAATTTTAATGAGATTTAGCCTCATTATTTTCAACAAAAGTATGTAAACAGTGATAAACATAGGCAACTTGGTGAGATCAATTTGAACGTCCTCTTTTCAAAGATTCTGCCTAGTATATTACTCGAATAGTTTACTATTAAGAAACTAAACCCAGGCATTTTTCAAGTGCAGAATCCCACAAAAGTTTGCATTCACACGTTAAATCAAAAGCATGGAGGAAACATAGCAGTACAGAATATTTCATGAATGGGAACCAACATTATAATTCATTACTAGTATTTAAATATCCTAAAACGAGAAATCAACACCATTAGGCAAAGTAAGAGGAAAGAGTTAAACCTGAAACTGGAATTTTCAATCGATGAGGACGGCTAACAATTACATGGACATGAACTGAACACAGTTACAATCGGAACTCAAATCGACAAAAATCTCAAACATGAACCCGGACCGGAAATCTCGTACGGACTACGGTGGACTCGGCCCCAACTCAACCTCTAAATCAACCTCTAATGACCAGCTCCAAACCAAGTCTTGAATGGAAACTCAATTTCTCTAACAAGGCACAGCCTAAGTTGGTGTTGCATATTGGAAATCATCCCAATTCTTTGTCAGAGAGCTTCTTATAGATGCAATTCCTTCACCGCTTGGTTTGACATTTCTCTTCTTTAAATTACTTATCAGCTATTCCCATCTCTTTATTTGCATTTAATCTAATAACTGAATAGCAAACCTTGAATTATCAAACATATATAAGTTGGTCTAATTTGCTCAAATACCGATACAACAATGATAAATTTTGAGAATTGAGTAAATGGGTGGAATTTGATTTTGGAAAAAGGAACGAGCGCGGACAATGGATATGGGTAGTTGGGTACGATAGAGCACTATTAGGAATTGATAGGGGATTGAGACGGCAGAGTCAGGGAGGGGTCTCGTTATTCCGCTGCTCTCTTTTTTTAATGTAGGAAACTTTCTTAGCTAGGTCTGTAAATGCAGAAGGGAAATGGCTCCTCTCCATTGTCTATCATCAAAAACGGCTCCAAGGTTTTTAGGCGTTCCTAATTTGGTTTCAGAAGCAGGAGAATGTGTGTTGTTTGGTTGAAGGAGGAGCAGAACAGTGGGGGAGGTCTTGTTTATTGTGGCGTATTTAGTCTCTCATTTTTTTGTATCTTTTTGCTAATTTCCTTGTGTGTATAGGTCTTTAGGTCTAGTTTAGTTTTGCAGGTCTTTTTTTAGGTTAAAGGGTATATGCCTAGGAATTATGAGCTGGATCTAAAAATTAAGCTTAAAATTGGTCATTTAAACCTAATTTTTATTCTTTTTACAGAACAAGAGTAAAAATACTACCTTATTTACTAATTAATCCTACTTAAATAAAATAATAATTAAGATAAGACAAATCGTCAACAAATCCTTTTTTTTATTTTCAAATATCATATTAAAATAAAAAATAAGGTACTAGTTTTTGTAGTTTTTAGTTTTACGAAAGGTAGATAAACTAAAAGCAACTAAAAAGAAGAAATACTTTTGTAATTTTTGTTTTTTAATAAAATAAAGTAAAATGGGCAAAACTAGATTAAATAACTATATTAGACCTAAACTAAGTATTTAAATGCTAAAATATATAAAATTTTGGGGAGGGTAAAAAATCACATGTCTACAGTTTCTATAGGGTCGATGCCTATAATGGCGAAAATTCTCGTGGTCTGACGACCTCTGAGCGTTTGCACAATAGGGGTATTTTCATGGCATGATTGAAAAGTGACCAAGGTGGTCCCACTAGCACGCTTCCTGAAAAGTGATACTGACATGGCCGGATTTCGTTGGTCTCTAGAGCAGGCAAATAGTCGCCACCTGCCCTATATATGTGCTTGTTTCCCCCTTATTCGAAGATACTGCTATATTGAGCGATTATCTCCTATGTATGTTCCCCTTTCTTGTGCCAATTTCCTTTACCTCAAAGCTTTCATTTAAGTCTTCTCATTTCCCTTTTCTTTGTTTTACCATAGCCATGGTTGTTGTGCCTGCATCCGCTTGTCAAGAAGAGGAGGGTTCTTCCCTAGTTTCGTGCTCGTTCAGTGGTACACCGCCGGCGTCCGGTGAGCTATCATCGAGGTGTTTTGTCTCAAAAAGGGACTTTTCACTAGAGAAACCTCCCAATGTTATGGGCCACCGGGAGCATGTGTCGAGGTTTATCTCCTCAATAGGGGAGGAGCATCTCGAGATAGTCAGAAAAGACTGCGGATGGGGGAGAAAGGTGGTGTTGCAGGCACCTTCCCATTAAGAGAGCATAATGGCTCATGTTGAGGGGTTTTTGAACGTATATACGTACCCTTTTACATATGGTCCCTCTCAACAAGGTCGTGCTCGAGTTTTGTAGAAGGTATCGGGTTACCTTGGCGCAGGCTCACATATCTCTTTGGAAGATAGTGTTGATGATAAGGTATTTTGCGAATATGGTCGGGGTCGAATTCATCCTTAGTCATCTCGTCGGGTTATATCGGTCTTTATATTATCGGAGCTTGATTACTTTGTGATGTGGATCCGCACGGCCCCTTGCTGTTAACAACTAAGAGGACGATGACCGATGGTGGATGAGCCGATTTTTTCCGGCACGGACAGTCGATATTATCGCTGGAGAGTATCTGCCATTTTTTGGAGAAGTGAAATTTCACACGTAAGTGGTACACTTGTGTTTTCATCACTTTTGTCCCTAGTGGATGCAAACTCTATAAAGATAATTTCCATTTTGTTTTCTTTAGCGACTCCTTGGCTGCCAAACGAGGTTCTTGACCTGGCTGAATGGTCTCGTAAGCTGCAGCTTGCTTGTCTTATGATAAGTGCAAATGGTGAGACTTGTCCAAGGGAGATGGGAGGCAAAACATCAAGGTAGGTGCTTAGTGGCTTGTTTTATCAAAAAGGTACTTTCTTTTTAGCGCACTAACTCTGTCTCTACAGGTGGTGGAGGATTATTTGTGATGAGGTCGTGTCCCCCCGAGGA
The DNA here is from genome assembly GCA_034376525.1 of Nicotiana benthamiana. NCBI lineage: Eukaryota > Viridiplantae > Streptophyta > Magnoliopsida > Solanales > Solanaceae > Nicotiana > Nicotiana benthamiana. The sequence continues at coordinate 172,847,581 of CM067339.1, forward strand.
AGAGGAAAGATTGCCAACCTCAGGACCGAGGATTGATAACAAACGAAAGGAATTCTCGAATGGCGAGGACTATTGTAATGAAGTGAGCCCTTCTTGGAGGGTTAAAAGATACATCGGTTGATCCTGCGGCCTCTCAATCCTCAATTTTTGGAAAGACAATTTCTTTCTTGCCGCCGTCTCCCATTACCGTCGAAGGCACTTCGAGGCCAGGGGCCGAGCGAATCGACTGGAGCATCAGGCGGCCACACTCCTATCGGGGGTAGTTTTACTGAGATAAATGAGGCTAAGCTAGTAAATATGTGCTCGACTTTCGATGAAGCTCAGCGGCTCAGTTCCATGGTGAGTTTTGAGTAGTGAGCATATGCCCTCTTTATTGTTTCATGCATTCCCTTTCCTATTGAGCTCCCTTTTCACAGGCCTTTGACAAGCTCAAGTCTGAGCTGCTTAGTCATGAAGATAGGCTGTGGAAATCTTTGGATGGGGAGAAGTCCCTCAGGCTTCTTTGTAAGAAGAGGGGAGATGAGTTGGACCATCTGCAGTACGAGGAAGACCAAAATCGAAACTACGAAATCTATCTCGAACGATAGGTAAACTTCATTCTTCGTTGATATATGCTCCCCCTTCTACTTTCGGAGATTAATGTTCCGATATTCCAGCTGAAGAGTAAAACAGAGGAGTTGAATGACTTGACCATGTTAAACATGAGTGTAACAAGCTAAAGGATCAGGTAGATGCCCAAGTTGTGGCCAAGAAGGATGCTTTGGCCAAGGATCCCTCCCTTGAAGTGCAACTCCGGAATACTCGTGCAAACAGCTCGGTCCGGATAAGCATGATTACAAGGCTCGAGTCTGTGCTTTTAAAGATGAAGGCCAAAGTTGTGGATGCCCGGGCTGAAGCCTTAATGAGCCGAACTGAGGCTCACAAGAAAGTGGCAGTCAATTTGAAGGACGTGTTGATGCTTGAGCTCAACTGAGAAGGTCTCTTGACCATGAGAGCAGGAGCAAGGAATATGCTCGGCATAAATCTCTAAGGGAAACCCTTTAGGAGATCCATGCTAGGGGATTTGACCTCTCGGAATAGGTGAATCAGGCAAAGGCGAACGAACATGATGCTAAGTCCGGTTTGTACGATGCCGAGGATAGCGAGAAAGAGGTCGACGGGCCATAGTCCCTGAGAGGGATGTAGATTAAGCCTTCCTTTCCTGATTTTGTGTGTAGTGCTTTCAAAGAACATTGTAAATGAAGCTTGTATTTTTTTGCATCTTTGTATAAAAGGAATCCTTGCCATTTCATTTTTCTTACACTTCCCTTTGCTTCGACGTTTGTTAGTTATTAGCCATGTGAATTGGTTCTCGAATTAAAAGAACCTTTAGGTTTATAGCCCTGGGGCTCGTTGGGCTGGCCCGTAGGCTCTGACGCGTCTAGTCCGTATGACTTTTTAGTATAAGTCGGTGTTTAAACTCTTATGATTTTTTCTCTTAGGCATATTTAGTTAACTGTTTCAAGTTCAGTCTTCGAGTCAAGTTTCGACTCGAGCTTATTGACCCCTAAGTTTTTGAATTAAAAGCTGGCCCTTGGGCTTTTGCGTGTTTGGTCAGTACGACCCTTTACATGGACTGGCGACAGTGGCTCTGACGCTTTAGGTTGGCATGACTTTTATACGAGCTGGTGGTAGTGGCTCTTATGCTTTTTGTCGGTAGGACCTTTTATATGAGCTGGCAGCAATAGATTTTAAGCATTAGGTCGGTACGACCTTTTATATGAGCCGGCGACAGTGGCTCTTACGCATTAGGGTCGATTTGACCTCTAGCATAAGCTTTATTTTTCCCTTGTTAAGGATTTTGAAATTGGGTTTTGCATGACTCTTCGACGGTTCGGTAAAACCTCAATTGTGAGTCATTATGTCGCGGTGTTCGATCACCTCGGGAGGTTTTGATCGGTGACTGAGTGTTTCGAAGCCTATAGTTTTGGAGCTGACATTGTTGAAGACCTTTTGCCTATGTCGAGGGTAGCTTGTTTTAACCAATTCTTTTCGAAGTTTTTTCGAAGTAATTGAAAGCTTGTGATTGTTATAGCGACGGTCGGGCATCCCTCCGTCGCGTTAGTTTGGCTGGTACAGCCTTGTGACCGTAGTCATTATGTTTGGATGGAGGAGCCTTTCAGTCCCCAAGTAAAGTAGTTTCGGCGTCTATATCGAGGGTATGCCTTTTAGGGGTCTTACAAGTTCGATATATAGCCTTAACTTTAAGATCGAGATTTATGCCTTTTGTATAGTCTTAAAAATTTTGACATGCCTTTGATATCTTACAGTTTTGGTTACTTGGTACAAGTATGGTTCATGCGTTGCTTGAGGTCTTACAGTTTTTGGTTACCTAATACAAGTACGGTTCATGCCTTGCTTGAGATCTTATAGTTTTGATGTTGCCTTATGCAGGTCTTGTGTGCTCGAGGTTGCCACATGGGGCCTTGTAGCCTTGGGTTTTTGAAAGATCGATGGGGGTGGAAATTGGCGGTAGTCCCCGAGTTATCAAAAGTTTCTCGGCTAGGTGCCATTCCTTGCAAAATTGGTGTTGCCTCATTGAGGGCTTACGAGTTCGGAGTCTCCGACCCGGAGGTCATGTGGCCTTAAGTTTTTGATGCCAGTCCCCGAGTGTTCGGGACGTTTTTGGCTTTGCAGCCATTTTTCTAACCTTAATGTTGCCTCATTGAGGGCTTAGCTTCTAGTTTTTGATACTATTCCCGAGTGTTCAGGACGTTTTTTTGGCTCTAGAGTCATTTTTTAGAAAATACCGAGCTTCATTGAACGTAGAATTCTTTGATGGAGGGGAAAGTATTCTTCGATTACTTAGTACAAATATACACATTTTTGTTGTCAAGGGCTCGGCTATTCTATATGGACATGGTTTGTTCGACCGTTTGGTCCGATATATCATTTTCCTATCCAGACCCCGTTCAGCACATATTGACTTCTCTGAGGAGGTGACCTTCCAAGGGGATGCCCCTCAGTATTCGAGGTTGATTGAAGAGAAGACCTAAATGCTTGTTGAGCCTTCCTTAGGTAGCATATATATGTTGCCTCGTTAAAACCCTCGTCGGTAAAACCCTTCTTGGGATAAAAACCCGGTCGAAGGAAAAGAGTGCAACGTACGCTTTTGGAACCTAAGGCCTTCGAGTTAGAGAGTGCTTCGGCCGTTTCGATCAGATACCTATACTTAGGTTAGTACAAAATGTAGATGAAAAAGAGAGACGGTCATATCTTAGTGTTGACGGTGTTTCGTGCCTCAATATGATTCAATCTTTTGTTACGAGGACGTGGTACAATCATGTTATTATTTAGTTAGGCGTATCAGAGAAAGTAGCTTGTTATTGCTATTTTATTGTTTGCTTATCCTTTGTCATCTTCGATGGTGGAGGTATTGGTGTCGGTGTCACATCGTGCACTGCAAACATCTCTTTCGCTGCATGTTGTTCCCCGTAGTTGGTTTTTATCCCATGCTTTGTTGGAAATTTCATCATTTGATGGAGGGTAGATGGTACTGCTCTCATGCAGTGTATCCATGGCCTCCCGAACAAGGCGTTGTACCTCATGTCTCATTCTATTTCATGGAATTTGGCATTTTGGGTTGCGGCGGCCACGTTGACTGGGAGGGTGATTTCCCCTTTCATTGTTTCGCTCGCCATGTTGAACCCGTTGAGAACTCGAGAGGCGGGCATGATTTGGTTAAGTAGTCAGAGTTGTTGTACTACTCTCGACCTGATAATATTGGTCGAGCTACCTGGATCCACAAGTACACGTTTAATTTGAAATGTATTCGCAAGGAAAAAGATTGCCAATGCATCATTGTGAGGTTGATACAAGGTCTCGATGTCCTCATCGTTGAATATGAGAGCGCTCGAGTACGTAGCCTCGAGTTCGCTTTTCTCTGGTTATGGATATTTTTGTTCTTCTGACCATGGGTACTTGTGGAACGTCGATGCCTCCCAAGATCATGTGGATGATATGATGTGGCTCATCTGTTTCATTCTTCTTGGTCGCCTCTCTTCCTGGAACTGGTTATTGGCTCAGTCATTGAGGAATTCTCGGAGATGACCTTTGCTGAGTAGTTCGCTACTTCTTTCCGGAGTTGCCAGCAATCTTCGATCCTGTGACCGTGTGTGTTGTGAAATTCACACACTAAGTTATGGTTCTTTTGCGAGGGATATCATTGTATAGGCCTTGGCCACCTATCTTTGATTTTACCAATGGCGAATACGATGTTTGAAATATCGACGTTGAAGTTCTATTCCGACAAGTGGGGTGCCTCCGTCGGACCTCTTTGCCTATAGAACCCAACTCTGCTAACAAGTCACTAAGGATTCTGGCCTTGATCTATCCTTTGGTCATTAGGGGGTACGTTGCACCTTGGGGCGTTTCTTCTATCTTCAGTGTATGCTTGGTATCTTTCTTTGTTTGGCTTTGACTCATTTGCTAGAAGCTTGCTAGGATATACCATGCCCGAGGGGACTCCTAGTTGGTCGTCTCCATCCTTGATCTTTAATTGGTATTGGTTGTGGACATCAGACCAAGTCGCGGCAAGATACTCGACTAAGTTCTGCTTCAGCTATCTCGAAGGTATCGAGTTCCGCTCGTTCAAACCTTGAGCGAAGGCATGTACTGCCCAATCGTCCGAGACCAGTGGTAGTTCCATTCATTCCATTTGAAAGTGAGATACAAAATCTCGCAACATCTCGTTCTCCCTTTGCTTGATTTTGAAGACGTCAGATTTCCTTAGCTACTTTGATGGCACCGGCATGCGCCTTTATGAAAGAATCTGCCAGCATGGAAAATGAATCTATAGAGTTAGGAGCTAGATTGTGATACCACATCATGGCCCATTCGGAGAGTGTTTCTCCAAACTTTTTCAGCATGATGTTTTCTATCTCATCGTCCCTCAGGTTGTTGCCTTTCACCACACAAGTGTAAGCAGTGACGTGCTCGTTGGGGTCCGAGGTTCTGTTGTACTTCGGAAGGTCGAGCATTCTGAACTTCTTTGGAATGTGTTTTGGGGCCACTTCCTGCGGGAAGAACTTTTGTATGAACTTCTTCGAATATACACCTTTCAGGATTGAGGGTGCCCCCCGGAATTTGATAGACTCTACAGTTATAGGTCTCTACCTTCTTGTCGTTGTCCTCTACCTTCTTCTTGCCCGAATCGATCCTCTTTGTGAGGTCCTTGAACATCTCTATGATGGTGGGGTCGGCTACTGACTCGTTGTTGCTTGATCTTTCTGGTACCTGTTCGGCTCGTGGAGCCGTTTCTGGTGCTATCGTGTTGGGAGTTTCCTAGTGACTTTGCAGCTAAGCAATCACCAGTTGTTTTGTATGTCATTTCAAAAATAACGTGAAGGCTAACTTCCTATTCTTCCCTAGCTGGGGTTTTTGAGATTCTTGTGGATTTCCTTAGTGTATGCTCATGTTGGCATGGGAGCTTATTTTGACGTGTTGAGCATTGCGCGAGATCATGTCCACAGGAATTGGTTCTGGTGCATTCTCAGGGTTTTGTGGTAGTACACCAACACCTGGAACATCCACACCATTTTTTACATGGTCCTCAAGATTGTTGTTTTCACGTACGTTTACTGAATTAGACATTTTAACCTGAAATCAAAGAGCTTGGACAAGAAAAAGTGTGAAAGGTAACTTGCGTTATGGAGTGAACCAACAAGAAAATGATCACTATTATTTTTATTCCCACAGTGGGCGCCAAACTGTTTACCTTGAAAATGGTAATTATAATTATATTTGACTTTGTGGTTCTAAGAATATGTGATCTATTTTTATGCTAGTTGTTAGGCAATAAATGCTAAGTTAGAGATTAGAAAATGAGATAACAACATGTAGATAATGTAACAATCAAACCTGAGTGGATAGAGATCGGGACCTCGAGCTTGCATACATGAGGCCTCGAAGTTGAATCGGATGCCTAGTCAAGGGCAGTCGATGGAGGATTAACAGTTAAGATAGCTTTGATGGAAGCCTTTTATGACCAATAATGAGCAATAAATCAAGAACAATGAATATAACACGATGGATATAAACAATAAATGCAACTAATAAGATCAAGAGAATATGTTAAGTGAGAGAGCAGAGACAATGTTCTTGTATATTCAATATAGAGTATTCGATGATTTACAAAATGACAAGGATCCCCTTTATATATGAGGGGGAATCCCAACATAATACAAATGCAGTTATTACAACGATATGGAGTTGTTACTGCCATTTAATGTTATGATACGGGTTTGGACTAGCCTAATAGACCTTGTCGGCTTTAGTTACGTGCCTTGGGAACCTCGCGCTAGTGCATTGTTGCCGCTGACTTGCACTACCTCGAGGTCTATCGTTGAGAATCTTCGGGGCTAAATCTCAAGTTGACGATCGAGCCTTTTAAGGGCGGTCTTTACGAGGTGCTTTAATGATCGTAAAGTCGGACCACCGATTTTTATCGTGTACAAGAAAAGAGATAAAAAGAAAAAATTAAGATAAAATCTATTTTTGGACTCTTTACGCGCCTATTTTTGGATGAAGCTCACTCCATGTTCCACCTCACCAAGAAATGTATAATTGGAAAAGTTTAGTGTAGTATAAGTGCTTAATAGGTACAACATTAAGTTTAAGTGTTTAAATGAAAACTGGTGCTAACTTTAAGTGTCTCCAGATGTTTTCCGCCTGCGAATTATTTTTGTTCTAATTGTCCCCATAACTTGAAAAGTTGACACCTAAAGCTTTAGGCGAGTGAGAATGATGAAAAAAAAATATATTTTTAAACCGTTAATTACCTCATAATCCTGAAATAATGATTTATGAAGCAATTACAAGAAAATACACATGACTTCACACCATAACAAAAAATGGCCCATATTTTTAAGTTTTACCCGATCAAGCCCATATTGTATATATTTTGAAAGCACCAGCAAACTCAAATTTGTGTTCTTACAACCAAATGCTTCTAAAAGCTATGGAGTTAAATTGTGTTCTCACAACCATTGCTTTCACTCTCTCTTCTTTTCACATCTTCTACATATGCATCAGAGGGTCGTCCGCCATTACTATTTTACCCTATGTGTCACCTGGTTACAATGTAAGAAAATTAAAGAGTAGAAGTCCATCGTTGAAAGCCATTCAAAGCTTTGCTTTCAAAAATAAGAATTGTTGAGTTTATTAGATGTTTGGAGTGGGTATTGTTCCATTGATTAAAAATATCAAATGGAGTTCAAATTTTTAAATTTGAAGTGATTTGGAGTAGATTTAAGCAACATTTGAGTTAAATTTCAGAAAAGACGCAAGGAAGAAGACGAAGTCAATTTTGTATATAATTATGTATAATCTTGTATACTAGTGTGTACGAGTGTACAAAGACATCATATACTCTATTATACACCTTTATACAAGTGTTTGTAGACGAACTTCTTCACGATTTTTTGTTGCAATTCTTGTTCAAAACCAGTCCAAATCTCCCATTAAATGACTTTAAATTTTATGTACAACCTCCATATACTACTTCTAACAAGTCTAAATAACACCCACTCCAAATTTCTCGCAAAATCAAATTTGGAATTTAAACCCACATATTTAAGCTTGTTAAAAATATAATTTTTACCGCCCCAAATGGATTTGGTTTGTTGAACTAATATTTGAGTCACATTTACTGATTCGAAAATTAACTTAAAATCTTGAGCAATTTTTTTTAAAAATTAAATAATAATTTTGAGAACCTATTGGGGTTGAATGTTGAGTATTAGCCTATTATTTTGGTTTATGTTGGTTGTAAATTAAAATATGAGCTATAAAATTAAAAAGTGGGGAGCCCAATTATTCTTATGTGAAATTTTCTCATGATTTATTTATTTTTACTGTTTATTTCTTCTGATAGCTATTTGTTCTAAATGTGTTTTTTTTCACGACTATATATTTTAACTGTTTATTTTTCAACTTTTTTTTGAAGAAATTTATGTTTTTTCCTAGAGCTCCAATATTTTTAAGTAATAATAAAATTTTAGTTGTATATTTCTTATTAATTGATCTTTAAAGCTTGTTTGGATGATTATTACCACTTGTATTGTATGGTATTGTTACTTTAAATATAATAATTATTTTGATCGTTACATAAATTTTAGTATTATTAAATCTGTCATTATGTAATAATAAAAAATGCCACTTTATATAAGGATCAATTTGATGCGGTCGGATTGTTATCTTATCTTTTTTCCTGACCTTGCCTTTTGTTATTATTAAATAATTATTTATCCTACTTTTCTATATAATAATTATATTCAGTACCATAATTTTTTTTTTTGTAGTACTGTAAGTTTAATCTTTTTATTGCTGGTACACAATATGGTGAAACAACACAGATAATATAATTATTTAAATATTATATTTATTAAATAATATAGTACAATATAAAATATAAATAATAATCATCCAAAGAAGCTGTTACAAGCAATGACAATTTGTTTCTAAGGTTTATTTCTCCTTTACAACAACTTTGTCAGCAAGCGGGGCTGTCTTCCAAGTTCCAAGTCTAAAGTAAAAATTGAAGTGCAACACAAGTTGGGTTTATTTTTGTCCCTTCCCAAGCTCTGCAGAGAAGAACAACACCAGCACGATCTTCATCTTCTGGCGTCATATACTGTACAGCCCTAATTGGATAAATAGCAGAAATGTCGTGGTTGAAATCTGCGATGAGCAAAGCAGTGGAGGTTGGGAACAACAACCTCACCCGCACCGTAAAGAACTATGCCGACTCTGTCGTTCAACAAGCCGGTCAAGCTGTCGCCGAGCTCCACCACCGCATTGTAATTTCTCCACTTCCCTCTTCTCTTCTTGTATATTTATTTATTACTACTTTTACATAAATAAACTTAGCTCACTATAAATCGAGTATCTGGGAAAGAATTAAGACCCAAGTGGAATCCAATAGAGTTATACCAACCAGGGGCCTACGCCTGATTTTTGGTAGGTGCGTGATTTTTGGTAGGTGGTGTCGTTGTATAGGTCAAAATCCGATCAAAGGAATTTATTTAAGGAAAGACGACCAGGAGTCAAAGAAACCGAAGTCACGTACAGGAAGCATTATATTAGCGAACGACATCGAGCACTCAATTCAGCCCGAACAGCTAGTTCGACACTTAGGCAATTTAGGGGAATATTCTAGAAGATATTCCAAGAACTTAGGCACTCCGGTTAAGGATTTTGTATAAATACCGGGAGAGAAAATAAGAGAACGGGGCTGATGGAAACAGAGAGCTACATGTAAATCTCTCTGAAAGAGGGTAGGGTTTTTCTCCCCAAACTATTTGCCAAAAGGAGGATAAATCTCAAGATCTTGGTATTGTATCTGTAATTCAACTTTATTGAATGTATGGCTGTCTATCTAGTTGAAGAATGGTGATTATTTTTCCTCTATGTACTTGTCATTATAATTTAATATTATTGAAGCCATCTTCCTTTTCTCATATTATTGAATCCAATTACGACTGTAATCAAACTTTACGTCCAACCATACTTGTTTATTCTTGTCTTTCATCTCAGATCTAGAGTAAATTATCTCTGACTAAGATTTATCTCATGTCTATTTATTAAATTAGTTTAACAGAAAGAGCTTAAAACTTTTTGGTCGAACATCAGTATCCAAAGAAAACGAACAAATGAATAAATTACTATAATGCCAAGCAGTGTCATTTTTATATTTATACCCACTATTTTGATTTTGTATACTATTTATGTATACTTACCTAACAAAAATTTTGTGTCACGTGACACCTCTTGCCACAAGGTATATCCGCCTCTGCTACCAACGACATTTCCATAGTGTTCCTGTTAAAGAAATGAAATTTGGGCCTAAGTCAACCATAAAAGCTAGCTTGTGAGGTGGTGAATGCCCAAGAGCATATAAGGAGTCTAAGTGCCCATCCCACAAACACAATGTGGGACTCAACACCCCCACACGTACAAGACTGGACATTTGGAGCGTGTACAATATAATATGGGGGCCCCTAAAGAAGAAATGGGATAGGCCTCATTGGTACCATGGTAAAGAAATGGAATATGGGTATACCTCAACCCGAAAAGCTAGCTCATTAGGTAATGATTGACCAAGACTATATAAGGAGTCCAAGTGCCCATCCCACAAATGATATGGGACTCAACACCACTTAACTCATACACTACCTTCTTCTCGGTACTACCCAAATTTGTGCTCCACAGATTTCTTGATTGAGGAGCCTAAATTGTGCTAGGTAGCGGGCAAGTGAGCGTGCGTGATACTGTGATAGAGAATATTGAGTCACGTGAGGGACGGAGAGGAAGGTGGTTGTAAGTTTGAGGGGTAGAGGAAGAGGAAATCGAATTTAGGCTCCTTAGTCTTGAAATATGTGGAGCACACATGTTGGTCATCTAAATTGAAGCAGAAGGGTGATTTGGAATTGGTTATTCCAGTGAATAATGTAGTGGAGGTCTTATAGAAGACGGCTAAAAGGGTACAGTTTGGGTGCTTTTTGCATAAGAAGCTATTCAGGAGAGTGAAGAAAGAGGAGGATAGTGAGAAGAAAGGTGTTGACTGAGGTGAGAGGGAACACCATGGAATTAGCAATAGTGTTTAGACGTGAGAAGGAATTTTTGAGTATTAGCAATGGACGGAGAGCCATATTTCTAAGCTCAAGTTGAAGGTGCATCCATGTTTTATGTAATTTTCTTATTGGTAGAACTCGGTTGAATCCATTTTGGTTTTAATTCTTTCCTGAAAAACTTGAGTTGTGTTATGAATAATTTGTATATTGGATACTACATTGGATGCTACATTTGATGCCCATATTGTGAATATCTTAAAGATTAAATCTCCTATTTTATGTTCATCATCTTTACTTTTTATGCCTATAAAAGGCCATGTAATTGCAATGGAAATGTACACACAATTGAAGAAGAAAATCTCTTCCTTCTCTCTATCTATATTTCTTGTTCATGTTTCACTACGTTGCTTATATTTCTTGTTCATGTTTTACTAAATTGCTTTCATTTTATAACACGTTATCAGCACGAGTCTCTAAATAATTGAGATAAGCAAACATAGAATCAGTTACGTTGCCAGTGGAAACTCGAGTATTTTATATGTGAATCAATTTGCTTCAATTGTCCAGGGAGTGTCCCTTTCATTTTTCCTATAAATTCTCACTTTAATATTTGGGATTTAACATTTGGTATTATTTATATTACACAAAATTACAATATTATTTGTGCAGAAAAGTGAGTTGGTTGAATCAAGAAGAACCATATGTAAGCTTACACTTTACTGGTTTTCATTTATTGAACTTGAAAAATTTCCAAAGGTTTCAAGGGTGCTACATCACTTGCAAAGTGATCCGAAAAACAAAGATTCTCTTATCTAAATATTTTTTTTCTATTTTCCTTTACTTAATCTCGTAGCCTTACAAGTATATGCCAATTGATACGCTTTGGAACTGTTATCACCCATCACATTCATTTCTAATATTCTTAATTATATTTCTTAGCATAATTGATCTTTAATAATAGCTAAGATTCTCATATATAAGCTTTCGACAGAAAACTTGCTTAACTTGAACTATAACAGAGTTTCATGATATGTTCCAATTTTTTTTTTTTTTTGGTTCGCTAACTCTTTCTTAAAAAAAAAATGTAATAAGGTAACTTACACTATTTATTTTATATTAGATTACAATATAAAATATTGACTTATTTTTGTGTTATACTGCAGCCAATTTTTGGATTTGCCTATGTCTATCTAGGCAGACACTTTTTGGTAATTTATGAAAACTATCCAGTCAAGCGTGGCATAAGAATTAGAAATCTGATTTTCATTAAAAAAAATAAAATAATAATAATAATAATAAATAAATAAAATAAAAATTGACAGTGTTATAGATTAAATACAAGAAAGTTGCGTTGCTAATAATTGTCAAAGATGTTTAAAAGCTCCAAGATGAATCTAGTATATTTTGGCATATTATATTATTAATTGAGGGTAAGACAATGGGTTCAAGTCCCACCGCACCATGAGGGTAAGACATTGCGTTCAAGTCCTGATGCTCCATGATAATAAGAGTTGGGTTCGTGTCCCAACTAAATATGACCTAACATGCTTTTATACGGGTAAGACATTGACTTGACTCCCAATGCACCATATTGAAAATATAGTGATGACAAAAGAAAAATAACATATTTTTCATAGAAAAGCATGAAGTTTGTCCCATTTGATTTGCATCATTCTTGAAGTGAATGTGGTAACAGTGTATACTAAGTCTAAATGAAGACAAGTGGTTGACCAATGAACATAGGCGTGCCAAAGACAATAATAATAGTCATCATTATGGTAATTATAAAAGGAGAACAATAAAGATTCTCAAAATAGTCCTTCAAAATATGAAGGAAATGTTTACCATCAAATTGGTATGAAAATAATAAAGCACGTCACTGATTTTGATCCATTCCTTGAAGAAAATGTGACTTGTGATATGCATTGAATTGCAAACCCATTCCTATATGTGAATGTGGTAATATGTGATAAAAGTAATGAATAAAGGCATGCAAGGCATGCTTGGATGAATACCACATAACTCGCCCTTGCGAAATGTTTGAGTGAAATAAAGAAAATAAATATTATTGTGTGGTTACATGAATATGTCATTGGTCTCGTACATGTGATACGCCAAAATATTTTGGCATGCCTTATAAAAGTTATTAAAGGCAAAATTAAAGCAAGAAATGATTTTGCTTATGATGATTTTGACCATGACAATTTATTATGATATAAGTTTCTCCCTGAAGGAGACATTTACCATATGAATGATATGATAAAAGATCTTGTAGTACAAAAGTTGTTAAAAGATCCGAAAGAACTAATTTGTTACTACCCGGATGAATAAAAGTATTCATGATATTGATATTGAAAAGTCTCAAAAGAAACTTTTTGAGTTTCAAATGTATAAGTCAAAGTAGTTGACATGTTCAGACTATAGATGAAAGGATTATTGAATATCTTAATATTTCTATAATCATACCTGGTAAATATGAAATGTTACCCAGTTTTCTTTCTATTTGTACTACACAAATATAAGCATGATGCTTGAAACATATGCCACAAGTAACTAGAGGTTTACTAAAATAAATATTAGTTGGCATAACCGGTTGACCGTCCCGCTTCAATTATGATGCGAAAAAATTAATTGAGAATTCCATTGGCGTATATTGAAGAATAGAAGATTCTTCAAGAATTCTCTTGTGCTGCTAATTCTCATGATATACCAGTTAAGGTTGGGATTGAATCCCTTGATTTCTGAAACGAATAAAAGGTGATAAATATATGGGCCCAGTCACCTGCCATGTGTACCGTTTACTATTATATAATTTTAATAGATGCATCTATTCTATGGTCACATGTGAATTTGTTATCAACTTGCAGTTTGGTTTTTGCAAGATTACTTGCTCAAATTATTAGAGCACAATTTCAGAATATAAATTATGATGATTTATCTTAATAATACTTGTTTAAATCCAAGTTGGTTTAGCAGAAATTGTATGCCTCCAATTATAGCTAAATCATTGGTTACGAGAACAAAACTCTCAAAAACGAAATTTTGTATGAGATGTATTATTTGATATACAACTGCACTTGTTCGCATCTAGCCAAGTTATGAAAATTTCCCCTATCACAATCGGTTCAGGGTCAGGAACCAAATAATTTCTATATAGAAATATGTATGTTCTATATGATTTAATTATGCCACCACAATGCACAAAGATAGATTCCCACGGAAGGTTGTGAAATGTGCTGGTGATCCCAACATTTGGGGGAGAAAACGGCTGCTGAGAAAGTAATACGTGAAATGAATTATTATGTATACATATAGATCCTCACACAAGAAAATACGAACTTGAAGTTCAAGTGATAATTCATTTACAAATTATTGCCATACGCATTTGCTGACCCAAAGCTAAATGTCATATTTCAGCTGCTAATGCTCCAAACAGAATAAAATTCATGGGGGACAGAGTATATGTCATGCATAAAGCATAGCATATCAATCGGTTCCAAAGATAAACTCCTTGAAGAAGGAGAAATGGCAAGGAGGCAAATGCTCTAGAAGAGCACCACGACATAAAACTTCATAAGACCTCATGGGAGAGGCTCAGGTACCTGAAATAACGAGATAAAAAGATCTCAATAAGTTATGTCTGTATTAGGTAATAATGGAACCGACATAAAGTGATCGACGACGATATTGTTAATATAATGTAGCGCTCAATATTATTAATATTGACGAGGATCTTGAGCTCAAATCTGTCATGAAATTTGGACAGATAAATGATTGTCCAAAATAAAATAAAATACGCAATCAAGATTGATTTTCACCTGAAAAATATGAAGTTGGACGGATAGTCCCAACACATGAAAGTATAAGGCCAGTGGAGGTATAAATGTATTCTTGTGTGAAAAAGGTCAAATCGATAAACATAAAGACGACTTGTGTTACAGGAAGATTGAAAATATCCTGGCATTGATTATATAGAGACATGTTGTCTTGTGGTGGATGTAGTCATTTCAGGTTTTAATACGGCAATACATAAAAAAAAAACTTGATATGCGTATAATGGAAATCATTGAAGGATTTAAATTGTTCTGAAGCATATTATGATTTTCAAGAAATTTATTAAGTAAGGCTTCATTAATCCTTATGCGGATTGACAGAATATGGGCGCATATGGTATAATCGCCCCAGAAAATACTTGTTGAAAGAAGAGTACAAGAATAATTCAATTTGTCCTTGTACCTTTATAAAAGGATCTGGATTTGAATTTGTTATAATGAAAGATCTTAGAAAGATAAAATTTTATCTTGGTCTACAAATATGAAAGATGAAATTTTTGTCCATCAATCAACATACACAGAAAATATTTTAAAGCGATTCTACATGGATAAAGTACATCCATTGAGTACCCTGATGGTTGTGTGCTCACTTGATATAAATAAATATTCATTCCGACCTCATGAAAATAATGAAGAACTTCTTGATCCTGAAGTACCATATCTTAGTGCAATTGATGCACTAATGTATCTTGCTAATACTACAAGGCGTTACAAAACTTTTTTAGTTAATGTCTTAGCAAGATATAGCTCTGCCTCTACAAGGAGGCGAATGGGATTATACACATATTGCGGTATCTAAAAGGGACTACCGATATGAGATTATTTTATGGCAGTGATTACAATCCCGATTTTGTTGGTTATGATGATACAGGGTATTTATCTAACACATACAAGGCTTGATCTCAAACATGCTATGTGTTACATATGGGGGCATTGTCATATCTTGACAACCAACTAAGCAATCAATCATGGATACTTCATCTAATCATGCTGAGATAACTGCTATTCATGAAGCAAGTCGAGAATGTGTGTGGTTGAGATCTATAACGCATCTTATTCGAGACAAAATGTGGTTTGAAATGTGACAAACTACCCACAATTTTGTATGAAAATAATGCAGCATGCATAGCTCAATTGAAGGGAGGATTCATAAAAGGAGATAGGACAAAGCACATTTTATCAAAGTTATTTTCACACATGATCTTCAAAAGATGATGATATCAATGTGCAACAGATTCGTTCAAGTGATAATATAGCTGATTTGTTTACAAAATCTCTACCAACGTCAACCTTCAAGAAGCTAGTGTACAAGATTGGGATGCGAAGGCCCAAGGATGTGAATTGATGCTCTTATCAGGGGGAGTTAATGCGCGTTGCACTCTTTTTCCCTTACAAGGTTTTGTCCCACTGGGTTTTCCTTGCAAGGTTTTTAACGAGGCAACAAAAAGGCGTATTTCTATACATGTGTACTCTTTTTTCCTTCACTAAATTTTTTTTTTCCCATAGGGTTTTTTCCTAGTAAGGTTTTAATGAGGCACGTTATCTATGGACATCCAAGGGGGAGTGTTATGAATAATTTGTACATTGGATACTACATTGGATGCTACATTGGATGCCCGTATTGTGAATATCTTAAAGATTAAATCTCCTGTTTTGTGTTCATCATCTTTACTTTTTATACCTATAAAAGGCCATGTAATTGCAATGGAGATGTACACACAATTGAAGAAGAAAATTTCTTCCTTCTCTCTATCTATATTTCTTGTTCATGTTTCACTAAGTTGCTTATATTTCTTGTTCATGTTTTACTAAATTGCTTTCATTTTATAACAAGTTGTTGAATGTTGCTCAAGAATAGTGCTACGCTTATCTAAAATTAGGCTTGGTAATTTCTGACGAATTGGGTATTGTGGAATATTCTACTTCACAAAATGCGGGAACCAAATAACCAAGTCCTGATACTAGGGTGATGGACTGATGGGCCAACTCGTCTGTGAGTAAAACTGTAAAAGAAAGCTTGATTCTTGACCCGAAGTGGGTTTTCTGATAAAGTTAGAGATTTGTACGCCATGCAGGGGTAAAGATCCCTGAACTTCTATTCCTCGTTGATATTGCATTTTGATTTGAGCTCTGTTTATAAGGACTATGGAGTTTTATGCATATCACACCTAGACAGTGTCAACATTACAGAGTATAAATTAAATAGCTGGAAAGTAAAATGAAAAAATCTCAACACTCGGTGAGGATGCCTACTGGTAAAAAGTTTGAGTAATAACCGGAGTAAACTAAGGTTCAAATTGTGGGAGAGATGGCACTAAGTTAACTCTTTCTATCTGTGTAAGTCTGGGTGAGTGTTTGTGCTTGTGGGAGGTAGCAGTTACTTGGTGGATTAGTTGAGTGCGTGAAGCTGGTCTGGCTCTGCCATTATTGAAAAGAAACAAAAGGTAGCTAAAAGATCAACCGAATGATATGAATGAAACGAAAGATCTTCTTTGAAGTAGAACTACCAAAGTGGCACTGGAGCATACCAAAGAAAAAGGAAAAGAAAGAGCAAAAAGGAGCTTTTCACTGCATCTTGGGTATAACAGCAGCAGCAGACTCTAAAATAATAACTACGGAGATAATGCAAGTGTAGTGATATATCAAAGAACAGAGAACATCCTGATATAAGCAGGCAAGAGAGTGTTATTGTATTGTAGTCCTTGAAAGAAAAGGAAACAAACTTGTTTTATTGTTTAGCATTATGATAACTGAACTAAGAAAAGTAAGAAATATAAGCAGCAGAGCTCAAATGGAGCTTAACATGGTTATGAACTTCT
This sequence comes from Nicotiana benthamiana, assembly GCA_034376525.1. NCBI lineage: Eukaryota > Viridiplantae > Streptophyta > Magnoliopsida > Solanales > Solanaceae > Nicotiana > Nicotiana benthamiana. The sequence continues at coordinate 172,864,843 of CM067339.1, forward strand.
GAAATACTACAGGAACTGTTTTTATATTTGGGCTCTCTTTTGCTTGGACTCCATTTCTTATTTGTAACTAAAGAGTTAACTAGATGATTTAATGTTTATACCAGGGGAATAGGAACTTCAAAAACTTCAAACAGACGGTAAAAAGATTGGAAGAAGCTTCTGTTTCTTGCAGGGGAACAGAGAGAGTTCGATTGATGAAAATGTGGTTAGCTGTACTTAAAGAAATTGAAAAGAAGACTGGGGTTTCTGCTGAAGATAAGGATAAGATCAATGAGCAGCAGTATCCTTCTGAAGAAGCAAAGGAGAATCCAAGAAAACAATCTCTGGTGAGTAAATTGACCTTCCATGCTCTTTCTCTTTTGCCTTTCCTGTTTTGTGATGAGTAAAAGACCTTTGCTGTTTTGTAATATTCTAGAATTATTCTGTTCTTCAGTTTGGGATTTTATGTGCATTGAGTGAGATAATTGCATGCTTTAATAGTTTGCCACAGATTCATTTGTGCTATTTTATCTCATGGAATAAGCTGTTGAGGAATTTGTTCATTGTGTCTAGTATTCTCCTTTTTGATAAGGTGTATCTAGTGTTATCAAAGGCGAAAAGCGCAAAAAAGCTCTAAGCTTTGTTGGGGCATTTAGCGCAAAGCGCAAATAAAGTGTGGGCTTTAATGATAAAAGGCGCAACGGGAGAAAAAGTAGAAATATGTATTTATAGTCCAAGACTAATAATTATAAGCATGAATAACAAATATATTGACAAAAAAATTGAATTCTTTTTTACGATAAAGTGAAATATCAATTGTTTAATGTCGCATTTTCAGGATTACACTCATTGGTAAGGAAAAGTATGTCTTAGAGCCTTGATGCGACAGTAAAGTTCCCACAAAGCGAGTGGAAGCGCTCAACATATTTTGAGCCTCGCTTCAGGGCTTAAGCGCGACTTTGACAACACTGGATGTATCCAAGAGTCCCTTAAATGGCTCTTTTGCTGGTTCTGAAATAAATATCAAAGTAGTGTCGGTTGAGTGTATAGATTCCACTCCCTTCAATCCTTTTATGCTGCTTTTGATCACTAAGCAGCAGCTGGATCTTGTTTTGATTGTGGAACTCCTGACACTAGTTTTATTTGCTACGTACTAAAGCTGCTAGTCCACTATTCTTAGCTCAATTTCTCTAGAGCTTGATTCATATACCATCTTCAGTCCAGTAATAGTTAGTGCAGCTCACGAGAAACCAACATGACAGAAACCGATGAAGCTGAGCATGTTTGATAAAACTTCTTTTTCCACAAGCTTATTTTGGAAGCAAATCTGAACGGATATCGGATTGCCTTTGGTTGTTTTACAATGCATATCAAAATTTGCTGATCCTGATCTGTGGATAATTTTCTGCTTGTTAGTGAATAGTTTTAGAGAAAACTCCAAGCTTTATATATTGTGCTAGTTGTCGTGAAAGCAATCACCTCAATTAAATACGGACGGTTTTAATTGAGGTGATTGCTTTCATGACAACTAGCATAATATATAAAGCTTGGAGTTATCTCTAAAACTATTCACTAACATGCAGAAATTATCCACAGATCAGGATCAGCAAAATTTGATATGCATTATATATATATATATTAACCCCTCCCCAGGAGCTCCCTACTTTGCTCTCTGGTGACTCGAACCCACAACCTCAGGATTGGAGGTGGAGGATGGTTACCACTGAGCAATCCTCTCTTGTCAACTCTTTTGATTGTGGTCCCCTTGTCTCTCTTATTAGTTGCAGGTCTTGTACTTGTGTTGCTTAGATGGAGAGTAAACTCAATCACATTGTTCCAGTATTCTTTTCTCTTATGGTTATATGTTGTTTATTGTTGATTGGATTCTCATGATTCACCCTTCAGAAAGCTTATAACCTCAATATACTTGTTTCATACAGATAGCTTTATCCCTTATGTCCAATTTTGATAGGTTCTCTATTATGATTCTGAGATGGGTGGTGAACCAATGAACTTTCGTGACGTCTTTCTTTACAGTCAAGCTTTGGAGGGCATATCAATATCTATGGTATGTAAATAAATATCTTTAGGCCGTGCTTGGTTTGCTAAAGAAGCTACATACCGTTTTAGTTCCCTTTAACAATTCTGTTGCTAAGTTTTCATTTTCATGTTTGCTTTGATCTTTCCAAATAAATGCTTCTTAAGAAACATTTTCCGTTAAAGCTCTTAGGTTGAAGAATGAAAGTTTCGATTTAGACAACTACTCCATCCGTTTCAGTTTATGTGACGCAGTTTGACTTGACACGGAGTTTAAGTAAAAAAAAAAAAGACTTGTAAAACTTGTGGTCTCAGACATGCTTATAATATTTGTATGGCTATAAAACGTATGAAACTTGTGGTCTTAAACGTCTCGTAGTATTTGTGTGGCAATAAAAGCTTCTCATTAAAGGTAAAATGGGTAAAGTAGAAAGCTTATAGTTAAATTATTCCCAAATATAGAAATGTGTTACTCTTTTTTAAACAGACTAATGAGGAAAGTGTGCAACATACATTGGAATGGAGGGAGTATTATTTTATTTGAACAAAGACATATATGGAGAATGGATGGTGTTTCAGTTTCATCGTTCCAGATAGTGTAGTGTCCTTCTTTTCTCTTATGTATGTAATTTGCCTGATATCTAGCTCTCAAGATTGCTGATTACGAAGGTTAACAACAGGTTTACTCTTTCCTCTGATTCAGATTCTTGAAGCGCCAAATGAAGAAGAAGTCTCTCTCCTGCTTGAATTGTTTGGGTGAGTTTAGTCAGTATTCCTGGCCATGATTGTGCTTTAGTAACTTTGGTATTCATTATGTTTTAGCTTATTTTGTATCTGTTGGCTAGGCATTGATTGTCAAGATATTACTGTATTTGGTTACTTGCAGACTGTGTCTCACTGGAGGGAAAGAGGTTCACTATGCAATAGTCAGCAGTATCCAGGATCTGGCAAAAGCTTTCTCAAGCTACCAAGATGAAGTATTGGTAAAGTCAAATAGCCCTTACTGTATTTTATCAGTAGACAACCATAATTGGAACTCTATGTACTTTTGTACTTTCCGTCCTATAGTTTTCACTGCAGGACTATGTCTCACTGAGGCTGAAACGTGTTGTGAAGTTCAGTTGTGAGACATCATTTATCTAATCATTTCTAAAATTTTACACTCTGGTTGGTTAACTAAACTAGACCACCAACTAAATCAGAGGCCAATTTATCCTAAAGTGTACTGACATCTGCATTTGGTCTGATAACTAATCGTATCTCCTTAAAAACATCTCAACTAGCTTTAGGTCCAGTTCACCAAATACTCAATCTGTGGAAAAGGAAAATTCCGTCTCCTTGAAACCATTGCGTATTAATTTATGATATTATAGATGCCCCACAATACTTATAAGATCTATTTGCAGATGTCCTTGACCAGCCACGTTGTGAACCACTTTACTTGAAACATTGTAGTTTCCCCAATGGCTTGGTGTCTGAAGTTTGTCTCTAAGATTGCCTACATTCTCCATGTCTTTCTTTGTTCTGAATGTTTTTATCTGTGTTCCATCTAGACCCAGTGAGATTCTTAGGCTCTTCCAGGTTCATTTGCACATTTCTATTACATTTTCTGCCTGTTCCGTCTGTGGATCAAATTTGACTGGGGTGGGAACACTAGGAGAACCTTCAGACGTTGTCATACTTTGTTTTACCATCTGCTTGCGGTCAGGTGAAAATGTATTTATGTGCTGTTGAGCCTTGACGACCTCAAGGAATTAATGCAGTTCTATTCGCTCCACTCCTTCCATTTTTCAGAAGCTAATTTTGCACTTGTTTTCCAATGCCCGCTTTCACCTAATCTATTTTTCTAACATGTTTAACTTTTTAGGTAATATCCCCCTTTGTTATCACACGATAGATAACAACAACAACAAGAAGACCCATCGTGGTCCAGCCCTTCCCTAGACCCTGCACATAGCGAGAGCTTAGTGTACCGGGCTGCCCAATTAATAAAATATTACCTAAAGACTAAAAATTACTGTCATCTTTCTCTCCGTGAAAAAATAATTTTCTTTTGGCAGGTAAAGCGAGAGGAGCTGCTCCAGTTTGCAGAAAGTGCTATCACAGGTTTGAAACTTAATGCAGATCTTGGGAGGTAATTTCTTGCTAGGACACTTCACGTTCTTGACATCTTTGTGTATTTTAAAGCCTGGCTGTCTGGAGCCAAATATTTTTGAGATGGAGCTGCCATGTATTATGAGCTTTGACCGATGCAATTGGGTATCTTTAGGCGATCTTATTTAGGTGAGAGGGGAAGTTTTGTGCTGCTTGTTCTCTATGATACAGAAAATGATAATGTGTTTAAAAACAAAACTTTAAGTTATTGCCTTTTTTCCTTTTTGTCCTCTTCCTTTTTTCGTTAATGCAAATGAAATCATAATTGTAGCCTTTCTTCTTCCATTTTGTGTTTTTTGTGGAGTAACTATCAGTATACCAAAATAAATGTCAGTATCAGTGTTCAATTTGTGAATTGTCCCAAAAGGAAGGAAAATTTAATTTGTGGAGTATTGTAAATAAGGGTCATAGTCAAGTTCCTGAATCATGAGCAAGGAATCATACAATATTTTTCTTATTTTTCATATGTTTGTTGTCTACTTAAGTCCGAAAAATACCGCACTTGTAAATTCACAGCTGAAGCTCAGTTTTAGAACCAGTTCTTGTTAAATCTTCTTATAAGCACATAATACATTGTGAAAAATGTTTAGACTTGTCAGGAACAGGTTATAAGTTGACTCATCATTCATCTTTCTTCCGTGCAGAATTGATGCTGAGGTCTCATTGTTGAAGAAAAAACTTGATGAAATAAAAGCAGCAAAGGACCCAAATGGTGAGGGTCATGAAATGATGTCTCAAGAGACTGTTGCTTCAATAGAGGTGAACCTTATTGCTGTTCCATTGTGTCCTTTTGCTCCATCTGCATTTTAGGTGGCATAATGAAACTGAGCATGCCATTAAGAAGTTTATTTGAATTGCAAGTTCTTGTAATTGCATGCTTTATAAAGAAACTATCATTGTAAAATTATTTGACATTGAATGGTTAATTGAGTTTACATTATTGAAACATGTGAATGTATTTCATAAATTTGGATTGGTTATTTTATTTTCATCTGTATTTGAAGAATGTAACTGGACTACAACAACAACAACAACAACAACAACAACAACTACCCAGTATAGTCCCACAATATTCAGGTGTTATTCTCCATTTTTGTTCTGGTTCTTGCCAGTCTGTTAACTCCCTATTCTGGAATATTCAGGAAATAATTCCTCTTTCGGATTTCTAAATATGTTCTGTGACTGTCTTCTAAGATGATAGAATAGATGGTTTACATGCATGTGATATAAGATATCTACTGTCTATCTCTATTTGAGCTCACTTTTCTAGTTTTCAGATTTAACTCCTTTTCAGGTATCAGATTTAACTCTATTTAGCTCACTTTTCTGGTTTTCATGAAAAGAAATTCATGGTCCTGGTCTTACTCTTATTTAAAAGAAGCTCTTATGGTTCTAGTTTTACTTGTTAAAAAAACTTTCTTGTTGTAATTGTAGACCTTTGTAAGGTCTTATAAATTTTGTATGAGGTTACTGCATGAGAGAGCTTTCCCGTTTGCATCAACAATGGTCATTTGCACTTAAAATGGTTGGTATGTTACTGTGCCTCACCTATCAACATCACCACAAATAGAATTCTCTCTGGGCCTTACTTTCAGGAGTTTTGGTTTTATCTTGTGGACCTGATAAGAAACTGAAAGTTTGTGAGAAAAATGTCTCTTAGTACTTCATAAATTAGGCTAACACTTTCTTTTTTGTTTTGTCGTTAGAAATAGAAAACTTGATTGAACACAACAGTTTTCATTTTATTTATAGGCTCTGAAAGAAGCACTTGCACATATTCGGATTTGCTCTAAATTAGAAGGGCTTCTACTGAAGAAAAAAGCTCTGAAATATGGGGACTCCCCTGAAGTCCATGTTCAGAAGGTACACCACTCCTTTTACCGATTACTTTAAAATGTTGTTTTCTGAAAACAGGAACTTTGGTTCCCCGTTTGGGAAATTGCATTTTGCTCATCTTTTCATTTGATGTATTGTTTGTTATAACTGCATCAGGTGGGCAACAAACACTGAATAATATGTATGTCCATATTGTTACTGTCTAGATTCCATTAAAATCATTACTCCTGACCTACTTTGTGAAGTTCTCTACCATTGTTGTGTATGCCATCTTTTTAATTTGATCTCACTTCTCTCATGATAAGTTTCAGTGTCATAGAAATCTTAATCATTTCCCAGTCCTAACTATTCTTTGTTTTCAGTGGGGCATATGTTCTACTTACACATCTACATTTTGTCAACTTGCTCCTTTTATTTCTATCCTTTCTGCTCCTCTGTTTTAATGAAGGAGATTGGAGTTCGAAGGTTGTAGCATTTAATTTGTTGTCTCAATTCAGACATGATCTCCTAATTATTGAACAGTAATTTTAAACTATGGTAACTACATAAAAAGTATTATAGGTCATGAATTTTTATGAATTAATTTTTTTATCAAATGTATATAAAGTTGTCGTCCAATGAAAAATATTTGACTCTCCAAAAAGTATCAGTCTAATATAAAAGGAAACATAGGGAATATCTGTTAGGAAATATTTTGTTAGTGGTAGTATCGAGCATCTCTTTTCAGCTTTGCCATCTTTTGTATTATATTCCAATTTTGTTAGTGGCCAGTGAAGAACTCTCATGTTCAGAGAATGAAGGTTGCGGAGATGAGAATGCTCAGGTGGATGTGCGGGCTCACTAGGTTAGATAATATTAAGAATGAAGTTATTCGAGAGAAGGTGGGGGTGGCCCCGGTGGATGAGAAGATGCGAGAAGCGAGACTGCTGTGGTTTGGGCATGTGCGGAGGAGAAGTGCTGATGCCCCGGTGAGGAGTTGTGAACGGCTGGCGATGGTCGGCGTTCGGCGAGGCAGAGGGAGGCCTAAGAGGTATTGGGGGAGGTGATTAGGCATGACATGGCTAGAATGCGGGTTTTCGAGGACATGGTCCTTGATAGGGAAGTCTGGAGGTCTAGTATCAGGGTTGTAGGATAGGGGCCCCTAGAGTTTTTCGTACTACTCACCCGGGGTTGGGTGATGCTTGGTAGGGCTACCCATAGATGATTTGTGTTTTGGATTGTGTCTCCCGTATGGTAGTTATTTATGGTAGTTACTGTATGATATTATTGCATGCTATTTTATTTATGGTTCTTATGTTTAGATAATTATTTACGCTATTTCTGCTGGACTTACTAAAGCTCTTTTGTTTTTGTTTTTGTTTTGTTTTTCCTTTCCTTCACTGAGCCGAGGGTCGATTGGAAACAGCCTCCCTGGCCTTTCGGGTAGGGGTAAGGCTCGTCTACATATTACCCTCCCCAGACCCCACTTTGTGGGATTATACTGGGTAGTTGTTGTTGACAGACAAATTTGGTCAGCATGTCCTAGTTCCTTTAAAGTTCTAGAAATGCTTCATCCAATTTGTTTTGGTATAGAAATTAGTTTATGGAAAGAACAGGTGGATCGTTATGCATTAATGAGTATGAGGCCCAGTATTTTCGTCAAAGTTCATCCTTTCTTCTACAGTTGTTCCTTGCATATTTCATAAGATTATGGTACATGACTGTTTGCAGGTTGATAAGTTGAAAGTCTTATCTGAATCTCTTGCTAGCTCCACCTGCAAAGCTGAAAAGAAGATCTCCGACCACAGGTTGGAAGTGCATATTTCAGTTGCTATATCCTTGTGTTTCATTAATCCCCTTGTAGTGGCAAACCTTATCCCAAAAAAGAAAAAAAAAAACCATATGTAAAGTCGCAAATTGTTCGTTTCATCACTAAACAAGCACCATCATGCAATCTCCATTTTTATTTGTGTTGCCATTTGGTGAGAAAGAGCTGCCTCTATAAAGGATCTGTATTCGTTTTGCCTCTAACTTAGCTTAAACTCATTTATCACATAGAGTTGTTTCCACAAGCCATATATATGCTAAATATCTGTCTTGCATGTGTTTTAAGTTTTATACACCACGAGCTTACTTGGTTTGCAAACAAGAATATTTTTGGGGGTGAGGGTGGGGGATTTTTTTTGATAACCATGGTGTGCAAGGTAGCTTGTGTGCACCTCGATTAATTCGACGGGATACTTGGTACCTCCCATCGGCACAAGTATCGGTAAATCTATCAACCAAGGCTTGAATATATGGGAAGAATTTTTTTGTCTTGGCGGGGATTTAAACCTGAGACCTCATGGTTCTCCTTCCATTTTATTGACCTCTAGGCCACACCCTTGGGTGCAGGATAATGCATCATATTTGCGAGGGGTTTAGATGATAACTTCTGTCCTATGCTTGGTAATGTGATTAAAGATTATTAAAACGGGATCTGATATTTGAATGATGGCATCACTTAATAATGAATTGTGTGAACTGTTTTGGCTGCTACTTGATTCTTAATGTGCACCTACATAGCTAGCTGATTTATTATCATTATTTGTTGTTGACAGAAGTCAGAAAGAGGAGGCACTAAAATTCCGTGTGACCAAGACTAGCGAAGTTGGTGAAATAGAGAAGGTAATATGCTTGCACGATGTTACATTATAGGCGAAGTGCTTTTGCACCAATCGTGGTTGAAGAGTATATAAATATAGATTTCTGTGATTGCTTGGCCTAAAGGGGGTTTGGGGTTCATTTGCTTGGTTTCAGGAATTAGCGACAGAGGTTTCTGCACTGGAGAAACAAAGAGATGAGATTGAAGCTCAGTTGAAACAGGTACTCTGTTGTTGACGGAAGGCATTCTCTTGGTGACTTCTTTAAATGCCAAATATAGTAAAGAAGTTTCTCTGGTTTAAGGAACATGGGATAGAGAATTTGAAAAATCTTTTTGATTCTTTTGACTTGTTGAGTTGTCCCACATCGGAGGGATTTGAGGTCCTTGGTCTCCTTATATGGCTTGGGCAATCCTCACCTCATAAGCTAGCTTTTGGGGTTGAGTTAGGGCCAAGGTCCATTCTTATCATGGTATCAGAGCCAGACCCATCCCAATTATTGTTACCGATGTTGGGCCCACATTTATGTTGTCCACGCTCCAAAGGTCTGGGCGTGAGGGGAGGTGTTGAGTTGTCCCACATCGGAAGGATCTGAGGTCCTTGGTCTCCTTATATGGCTTGGGCAATCCTCACCTCATAAGCTAGCTTTTGGGGTTGAGTTAGGCCCAAGGTCCATTCTTATCATGACTTAATGATGTCAAAGATGTAGCGGAGTCATTGTAATGATCTTTTGTACTCTTTTGCAGAACCTTCTTGCCATTAGCTTGAGTAATATTACCTTTACGTTATTAAAAAAAATTCGAATTATCTATGTGCTGTGGTAAACTTCTATATAATGTTTGAGGTTAAGATGATGCATCCCTTTACCATTTTTATAATTTTATTGACTTACATGATTAGTGACTGCACCATCTCCGTGTTGATGCAAAATTTAAAATAATTTATTGTTCTCTATCTGTCAAGTTGAGATTTCTTTGAGAAGGGGTTCAAAGATTAATTTTGAATGATCAAATTATTTGAGTTTGCAAATTTGATTGGATTTTGTGCCCCCCAACCCCCTCAAGTAAAATTGTGCTAGTTGTCAAGTTATTGGTTCTGGCTAATGGGTTTCTTCTTTCAGGTTAATATCTCGTTGGCTGCGGTTAATGCGCGCCTTCAAAATGTCCGAGAAGAAAGGGACCAGTTCTATGAAGCTAATGATCAGATTGTTGCTCATTTAAAAACTAGGGTTCGTCTTTTATTTAAGTGTCTGTTCTTGCATACTAATTCCCTTTGCATTGATTCTAGTTCCAGCTCCTGCTATGCCTGTTATGTGTCTCCTATCCTTACTTCTTGCACTGGCCATCACCTATCTCTTCATCCTCATAGGAAGACGAGCTGACAAAATCCATTGGCTCATGTAAAGTTGAAGCAAATATCCTTAGTACATGGATTAACTTTTTGGAAGATACTTGGACCCTTCAGTCTTCATTTACAGAGAGTAAAGACAAGGAGGTCAGGTATGTTATTTGATTTACTGCATAATCATTCTTCCAGATTTTAGCCGGAAGGACGTTGAAGTATATCTCTGTTTTAGTTTGTTCAGTGTTATGCTGAATGGATTCTTGGTGTTGCTTACTTTTGTAGTGTTGAACTCGAAAAGCACGAGAATTATTTTGTAAACTTGGTGATTCAACTCCTCTCTGTTTATGAGGTACTTGATTGGTAAATGATCCTAGTTTCTTTTTACTGTGCTTACCACAGCACATCTTTCTAAACCATATTTTTGGCTTGCACAGAAAGAGTTGAGGCCTTCTATTGATCGCATTTCTAAATTTGTTGAGAACTTGAAGACTTTAGGTGAAGGGTAAGGCCCTCTTTTTTCATGCGTTTGTTAGCATTTAATGCAGTGTAGAGTCTCATGGTTGTTTTGCTTTTGTCTGACAGCTCAGCTATGGGATCTGGTGTCTCAAAATCGTTGAGCCCCAGGAAAAGTCTGGAGGAGGAATACTTGGATTATGAAGCCAAGGTAGAAAAACAGAACTACATCTTATACATTCACTTTTATGTTGTTGCCTGCTATCCAGAGAGTTATGCTAGAGACGTCAAAAGTTTTTTAAAAACCAACTAAACCAATCAGACTGAACCTGTTCACTGATAAGTTATTTTCTTTTAAAAGTGGGTCTAGGTTAAAGTGTAAGACCGTAACGAACAATTAGGAGTGATTTATGATTTTATACAAAAACTAAAACAGTATCAAAAACCTAATAAAATATTATATGTATCAAAAATATTATCAGACAAAATATTAATATCGTAGTTGAGAAGTATTATATTTTTGATAGTTAACCAAGGACAAGGAGTGTGCTATTTTATGAGGTTCTCTCGTTATCAAATGAAGGAACCAGAGAGGGTAGGACATTTAAAATATTGAGTATGTTATAAGTAAGATAATAATGATTTAATCCTGTATAACTTTACGATACTGTTTCAATTTATTAGTTTTGCTTACTAAAATTACAGATTTTCCAATTCATCATCATAATTGTTTTTTCTAATTTTATGAGAATCTTTTTAACAAGGTGGCGAATAGAGTTAATTAATATGGATAAGATCCATCACGCCTTTAATTATATTCAATACTTCTTTTCTTGATCTATCTTATTTTTGTTTTTATTTATTTAACAGTTTGTATTTTTATATAACAATCTAATTATGTAGACTATAATGGAACAATTTTGAATGTTGTATCTTAGGATCACACAACAAAGTACATCACACTTCTGAGAAAATCAAAAAATGCTTAAAAAGCTAGTGTTTCTCATTTGATTCACTAGTTTTAACATATTTTCGTGCTAATTTCATATTTTTATAGGGGACATTTATAAGTTTTATTATTTTGATAAAAAAAAATTCATTCGTTTCATATAAAATGTAGTATCATTGACATTCATATTTATCTTTTTATAAATATTGTACTGTAATTAGCCGAACTGAAAATAATCTGAAGAAAAAACTGATACATTCAGATGGTTTAGGAAATTTACTTTGGTTATGTACAATATATTAACTGAAAATAGGTATGATACAATTTTTCTAATTAAAACCGTATCATTGAACCTGTAACTACATTTGTTTATTCATGCTTCTCATTTTTCCACTTCCATCTAGGAGTAATAAGTATGCCTTCTAAAGATGAATTCGAAAGCGTCTTTGAGTGAATTGGTCCTGCCTTTTACTTTGTTCGGTATGCCTTGTAAAATCACTCAAGATTTCTCAAAGGTATATGTCTTCTAAGTGCAGATTATAACCAGGTTTAGTGTAGTCGACAACATGAGGGAGCAGTTCTACTCTCAACAAGAGAAAATCTCCAGGTTTGGTTGTGCATTGTAGTGTTTTCTTTGTCATTAAATCCCTTTTTAGGTGCGATGGTTCATAAAGTAAATTACTTGTCTTGTTTCTTTAGGAAAGATGATCCAGATATGAAAAAGCTGTTTGAAAACATTGAGAAACTAAGACAGGAATTTGAATCTATTGAAAGACCAAATTTAGAAGTGGAAAATCCTGTCCAAGATGGAGATGATTCTTCCCATGAAACCGTGGATGATAATACTTCACATCCTACCGAGCAGGCCATAGAAATTGCCGTAGCTGGGGAAAACAAGAATGATGAACCACCATCTGCCAAAACAGAGCAGGTCCTGGACCCTGAAGCAGAGTTGGCAAAGTTAGAATCTGAATTTGGTAAGATACATCGCGATTACTCTGCGGAAGAGATAGGTGACTGGGAATTTGATGAGCTGGAAAAAGAGTTAAAATCTGGGGACTCAGCGATGAGCAAATAGATACAAACACCTGTTCAAACATATATGGTCCATTTCTACTAATGTATAAGTAGTCATGTAGGTATGCAGGTTAAGCAACTCTGAAATTTAAGCTCCTAAATACTCTGAATGTTCTTTGTAAGTTGTATCACTATATGTCATTCCATGCATTATTTCATTCTGTAAATTGTCAAAGTTGGTGGATGTACAACTGCAGTCTCTGAACAAACCTGTAGGAAATTTGTTTAGCTACAGATTGTAAACATGCAAATGCATACCCAAGATACATTTGCAGATGTGAAAATGACCATTTCTTTGTGGGCAGTTTGTGATCGTGGTTTGCAATGAATGATGAGTTATTTGGATCATCTTCAGTGGTGTTAAGCTTATATTTTTGGATTTTGGTTACGCTTCATCTGATATGTACAAAATTTCTACGTTATTTTTGTTTTTATCCTTTTGGCATAATTAGTAGTTAGATATATCTGATTTATTTGAGAATGTGGATGAAACTGTATAATGATTGGCGATCTACTAAAATATGCCATTCCCCTGATAGATTTTGTTGCATTTCAAGTTTGTGAATGGAAAAAACAAAAGAAATTTAAAGGGTTGTATTTCGTCAAATTAGGTGTATCAAGGACGAGGATGGTAGAGTCCTGACGGGGGAAGCTCAAATCAAACAGAGATGGCAGGCATACTTTCGGGACCTTCTTAACGAGGAGGGGGACCGTATCATAGAGTTAGGGGAGTTGGGGCATTCAGAGCGGCATAGAGACCTTGGGTACTGCAGGCGCATTAGGGTGGAAGAGGTCATGGGGGCTTTGCGTAGGATGAGTAGGTGTCGAGCGACCGGGCCGGACGAGATCCCGGTGGAGTTCTGGAAGTACATGGGTAAATCTGGAGGGGAGTGGCTCTCTAGGTTGTTCAATGTTATTTTCAGGACCAAGAGGATGCCGGAGGAGTGGAGGTGGAGTTCAGTGGTGCCCTTGTACAAGAACAAAGGGGACATCCAGTGCTGCAACAACTATAGGAGTATCAAATTAATAAGTCACACGATGAAGGTTTGGGAGAGGGTGATCGAGGCGCGAGTGAGGGAGGTGACTTCTATAGCCGGGAACCAGTTCGGTTTCATGCCGGGCCGCTCCACCACAGACGCTATCCACCTAGTCAGGCGGCTGGCGGAGCAATTCAGGGATAAGAAGAAGGACCTCCACATGGTGCTCATCGACTTGGAGAAGGCGTATGACAAGGTACCAAGGGAGGTGCTTGGAGGCGAAAAGCGTGCCGGAAGCCTATATCAGAGTAATCAAGGACATGTACGATGGTGCTAAGACTAGGGTTAGGACGGTGGGTGGTTAATCAGACCATTTTCCTGTGGTCATGGGGTTACATCAAGGATCAGCTCTAAGCCCCCTCCTGTTTGCCTTAGTGATAGATGCTCTAACCCGACATATCCAAGGGGATGTGCCTTGGTGTATGCTTTTTGCTGATGATATTGTATTGATTGACGAGACGAGGGTTGGCGTCAGTGAGAGGTTAGAGGTATGGAGTCAGACTCTCGAGTCTAAAGGTTTCAAAATAAGCAGATCCAAGACGGAATACCTGGAGTACAAGTTTGGCGCGGAGCCGAGCGAGGTAGGCAGGGACGTGGTGATTGGTTCCCAGGCCATTGCCAAGAGGGACAGTGTCCGATATCTTGGGTCTGTGATTCAGGGGGACGGAGAGATTGACGGGGACGTCACCCATCGTATAGGAGCCGGGTGGGCAAAATGGAGGCTTGCCTCAGGGGTCCTGTGTGACAAGAAAGTACCACACAAACTCAAGGGGATATTCTATAGAGCCGTGGTTAGACCTGCTATGCTGTATGGGACGGAGTGCTGGCCCGTGAAAAACTCCCATGTTCAAAGAATGAAGGTTGCGGAGATGAGGATGCTTAGGTGGATGTGCGGGCACACCAGACTAGATAGGATTAAGAACGAAGTTATCAGAGAGAAGGTAGGGGTGGCCCCAGTGGATGAGAAGATGCGAGAAGCGAGACTGAGGTGGTTCGGACACGTTCGGAGGAGGGGCCCGGATGCCCCGGTAAGGAGCTGCGAGAGGCTGGAGATTGTTGGCGGTCGGCGAGGTAGAGGGAGGCCTAAGAAGTATTGGGCAGAGGTGATTAGGCAGGACATGATTAGAATGCAAGTTTCCGAGGACATGACCCTTGATAGGAGCGTCTGGAGGTCCAGAATCAGGGTTGTAGGTTAGGGGCTCCTAGAGTCCTTCGCACGTCAGTAGGTTTTCTCATAGACGATTTGTGTGTTAGCGTGTGCCCTCCTGTGGCTGTTAGTTATGATAGTTACTGCACGATTTTATTTCCTGCGATTGTATGTATGTTTCTTATTTTTAGTGAATTATTTTCACTATTTTCTGCGGGAGTCACTAATGCTTTTTGTTTTTGTTTTGTTTTACAGCTGTTTTTCCTTTTGTCCTATGCGCCGAGGGTCGATTGGAAACAGCCTCCCTGCCCTTTCGGGTAGGGGTAAGGCTTGTCTACATATTACCCTCCCCAGACTCCCACCTGGTGGGAATATACTGGGTAGTTGTTGTTGTTGTTGTTGTTGTTGTATTTCGTCAAATGGGATTGTATATAAGAATAGTAGTACTATCAAACAGCATCGTCATTACAAATTTTACAAAATTCTGTTTAAGTTCAAGGATTTTCAATTTAGAAAGTAGGGGAAGAGCGATAATATATTTTACCAAGGACCATCTCTCGTGCAAACTTCTCTATAACAACCTTGTTTGTTCCAATATTTTTTGATTATTATAGTGAAGTGCTATTATAGAGTATATTATAACAACAACAACATTAACAACCCAGTATCATCCCACTTAGTGGGGTCTGGGGAGGGTAGTATGTACGCAGATCTTACCCCTACCCTTGGGTAGAGAGGCTGTTTCCAAATAGACCCCTGGCATCCTTCCCTCCAAGAACTTCCTACCTTACTCTTGAGGAGACTCGAACTCACAACCTCTCAGTTGGAAGTGGGAGTTGCTTACCATCCGAGCAACCCCTCTTGTCTAATATAATATAGAGTATATTATAACATAATATTAAAATTGATTCCGAGAAAAACTTAGCTTTTATAGCAAATTGTTGCTATAGAGAGATATGACTCTATTAGAATAACAAAATTGTTATCAAAACAAGACCCCGTATGAGTGTAACCATAATCTTTTTCGACTTTTACATTCAATATAAAATATGAGGAACTATACAAAGCCATTTTTTATCCTTAGTTATTGTTTTTAGATGATTAGGATTGAGCTAATAGTTTACTCAACCAATGAAACAAATAATTCTATTTTCGTCTCCTAAAAAATACTACATTCTGGTTTAATTTACTTCCTATTTTGTTATGACGTTTTCCCCTTTATCCTAAAGTACAAAAACTTATGTTAGTAAGCCGGCTGTTTTAGAAAGTTATGTGTTTGTTTCCCTACTTTGGTTTATCATATCCTTCTTCCCTGAACTCATACTATAAATGTCCTGTTGCTTAAGTTCAGATCATCATCCATAATCAAACTTTTGAAATAATGCCAGAAAAACCAACTATGACTTGCATTTTTAAGTTCTCTGTTGCTTTCTTGTTGAGTTTCAGTTTGACTATTGCTCAACCTCAAACCGGCTTACAAACTTACCTTGTCCGTGTTAATAAGCTTGATGACCAAGTTGTGTCTAATTCAGATGGTCTGGAAAGCTACGATAACTCCTTTGTACCAGTAGCGACTGCTGGCTCAGAGGAGCCATCACGCATTATTCACTCATATCACCATGTGGCTACTGGCTTTGCAGCTAGATTGTCACCGGAGGAGGTAAAAGAAATGGAAAAGAAAGATGGTTTAGTGTTGCCGAGGGTTGAGAAGATTTTGGCTTTGCATACAACACATACTCCAAATTTCTTGGGGTTGTACCAATATATGGGGTCCTGGAAAGAGTCAAATTATGGTAAGGGTGTGATAATTGGACTTCAGGACACGGGGATAAATCCAGAACATCCATCTTTTAGTGATCATAACATTCAACCTCCACCAAAAAAGTAGAAAGGGAAATGTGAGTTTACAGGAAACATAACGTGCAGCAAGAAGCTCATTGGTGCGAGGAATTTTGTGAGCAGTTCAACTGATCCACCATATGAAGAAGGAGGCCATGGAACGCTTACATCAAGCGTAGCTGCTGGAAACTTTGTTGATGATGCAAATGTGTTTGGCAATGCCATTGGCACAGCAGCCGGTATGGCCCCTCTTGCACACAATTCTATGTACAAGGTGTGTTCAAACTCTGGTTGTTCAGATGTTGACACATTGGCTGCAATGGATGCTGCAATAGATAATGGTGTTGTGATTTCTCTCTCCGTTGGTGGACACGATGCTCCTTTTTATGATGATGGTATGGCCATAGGTGCTTTTGCTGCAATTCAAAAGGGTATCTTCATGAGCGCTTCAGCCGGTAATGATGGTCCACTCAGTGCCACACTGTTAAATGGGGCTCCTTGGATTCTCACCATTGGCGCTAGCACCCATGATAGAAAGATAATGGCAACAGCTGTGCTAGGGAATGGACAAGAATATGACGGTGAATCAGTTTTGCAACCCACAGACTTTCCTCACGATGTCTTATTTCCCTATTGTATACCCTGGCTTGATAGATCAAGAGGCTGCATTATATTCATCAGGATCATTGGATAACACTGATGTCAAAGGAAAGGATGTCGTGTGTAACAAAAGTGGCAGTAGTGCAGCAAGACTTGAGAAAGGTCAAACAGTAAAGGATGCAGGTGGTGTTGCCACGATTCTTGTCAATCGAGAGATTGATGGAGATGGCACATTAGCTTATGTTGATGTCCTTCCTACAATAAATTTCAAAGCCTACATAAACTCAACCTCAACACCTTCGGCAAGAATCCATTTCAAAGGCACAAAGATAGGCTTCAAGAGTGCACCATGCATAATATCATTTTCCTCAAGGGGACCAAGCTTGGAAAGTCGAGGCATAGTAAAACCAGACATTATCGGTCCTGGAGTGAACGTCCTTGCAGCAACGCACGTGTCAGTAGAGAAGAAAACTGGCATTGTTTTGACATTTAACATCGTCTCAGGTACCTCAATCTCCTGTCCTCACCTTGGTGGCATCGTGGATTTGCTTAAAAGCGCATATCCTGATTGGTCCCCGGCTGCAATTAAATCTGCAATAATGACCACAGCTGATGACTGATCAATTCAACCTTGAAGGTCAACCCATCCGAGATCAGAGAGATTTACCTACTGATATTTTTGCCACTGGTGCTGGCCATGTAAATCCAGTAAAAGCAAGTAATCCAAGGACTTATTTATCACATCCAACCGCATAACTACATCCAGTATCTATGCGGTCTTGGGGCTACACAGATAAAGAGATTGGGCTCGTCGTGCAACAAACTGTCAACTGCTCGCTACAAGTGAGCATACCTGAGGCAGAACTGAATTATCCTTCTTTCTCCATTATACTTGGAGCACAGACTCAAAACTATACAAGAACAGTAACAAATGTTGGTGATGCAAGCTCAACTTACGTTGTTAACATCACTCGAATTCAAGGAGTATATACAGTTGTTAGGCTTCTCGAATTCAAGGAGTATATATATTTTCGAGCCTAACACGCTTGTCTTCACCAAAGTGAACCAACAGGCAACTTATTCAGTTTCCTTTTCCCAAACAGGTGCATCACCGACCATTCTGTTCAAGGAGCTATATCATGGATCTTGATAATAGGCTATAATTGCGTATTTTAGTCGATTAATACACTCTAATTTACTGCACTTTAGTTGAGTTTGCGCTTTAATCGCTAGTGTTTTGCATTAATGGTGTGTTTTATGCCTTGTAGGAGTGATTTCGAGCTATATAGATGTTATAGAATGAATTCAAGTGATTAGAGCTTTGATGTCTGATTAAAAGCCCAAGGAATTAAGCCGGGATCGTATTCGGGGATCAACGGATGATATAGTAACAAAACGAAGAATCGAGTAGGCATATTGTGCACTTTTTAGTAAAATATACATAATTTTTTTCTTAAAACTCCATTTGGGTTCTACAATATATGGTTGGAAAGCTAACTTACACAGCTACAACTTTCATGTTTACGTTTTTTTCAAATTCCAAACGGAACAGGATGAAAAATGCGGTCGAAACCGCGGACCTGAGGCGGACATGAGGCAGTATACCTGCCATATACCGCGGTTGACCGCGGCCGCGGCAGTCCAGACGTGAAATATTGTCATTTTTCGCATAGGAGAAGGTACAATTATTTGGGCCCGACTCTACTTGATATATATATACATGGAAAAATAGTATTTTTGGAGAGTTGGACACACTTTTGACATAATTTAGACCTAAGGAGGCAGAAGAGACCAATTCTTAACAGAGATTTGACTAAAGGAGGCAGATACACAATAGGAGTAAGGCAAGAGATTCTTCAACGAGCTTTTCCTTCCTCTTCCTATTTTTCATTGTTGGTTATGATTTTTAGTATTGTAGTTTTACATACTACTATGAATAGCTAATTCGTTTTCTAGGGTTTTGATAGAACCTTTTGTAAGATAAATTCTTGTTATATTTTTGTATAATTGAGCCATTGGATTTCTCTACTTGTTCAACTACGTGTTTGTTGTTGTTGATTGAATGGACGTCAATTGACTGTGCCTATTTAGTGTGTACTGCTTGAGAGAGTACATATTTAGGTAGTTGTTGAACAACGTCACTCCTAACGTATGTGAGAAATCAATATATTGGGTTTAAAGACAGACTTAAAAATAATAGTCTTGACGTGGTTATACTGAGCGGTTAGATAAAGCCAACTAGCGTAGTTTGAGAGAATATTTCTAGTAAATTGTTGTAGTTGCTCAAGAGAGAATTACGACATCTAAAGTGCTCATGATCAGTAGAGAATACATTGGCGAAAATGGTAGGGAACATAGCTAGAAGGATTCCGATAATTGGAAAAATCATAACTCTAGACCTCCTTAATTTAGTCTCCAACTCTTAGTCTAGTTAGTTGATAATTTTACTGTTTTCTAGTATTTTCTAGTTAATTAGTTAGAAATATAAATCTCAATCTTTATAATTTAGAAAATTGTTCAATTTTGTCTTCTTACTGATATTAAACAGATACAGCTAAGCTTTAGTTCTCTATAGGATTCGACTATGGACTTTTAGACCGAATTATATTTGCAGCAACCACTTATTTAGGACTAGAGTTGGGCGTGATCAAATTTTAGCGCCGTTGTCGGGGAACTAACGGTGTAGTTGTAGCTGTATATGGCTAGATTTCGAGTTTGAACTTTTATTTTGTTTTGTTTGATTTTTTGCATTTTTATTATTATTTTATTATGACTGATGATTTGAGAAACATGACATCTTGTAATTATGAAAATTTAGGTGTAGATAGTTCTACTATTGATCCTCGTATATATTGTGAAGGAAACCCTCTATATAAAAATTATCAAAATATTCCTGAGAGCGAGTTATGTGCACCAACTCAATCCTATTTGTGGAATGTGTGTGATGTGTGTGGCAGTAAAAACGGTGACTTTTATGATTGTGCTTATATTTCTTATTTTCTCCCAACCCCTTACTATGATGGTTCGACCTTTTCTTGTGATGTTAATAGGAACAAAGAACCTGTGAATACAGACCTAAAGGAGATCAAGGATATGTTAAAGTACCTTCTGGAACAAAACAATGAGAAACAATTGCAGATAGAAATGCAATAGTCAACTATTCGCAAGTTGGAGGCTCAATTAAGTCAAGTGGTTGGAGCTTTTAATGCTCAACCAGCCAATATTGAGGATAGTAGCCAAAAAGAGCAGAAATTTGAGGTGTTAATTGGGGAGTTCATAGTAGAACACCATAAACCTAGCCAACTACAATTTATGGATGTCAATGTTGAAGAAGTGAGACTAGAGTTAACCAAGTACATTAAGGATACAAATTTTGTTGACTCTAGTATCATTGATGTTGATGATGTTGAAAATCCTGAAGTTCATATGTTTGAGCGCATTGGTCCACACTCCAAGCATTTTTTCATATTATGTTTGGATGATGATATGGAAATAGAGTCATCTGAACTAATTGAAGAGCCAAGGAATGAGGAACAAGGTGCATATATCCTGAAATTCTTCTTGCCATAAAGTCAGGAGTACATACCTCATACAAAGGCTAAGGAATGAGAATACTACATTATTTTCTTGGGCCAATTAGATTCATTCCACCTCCCCATGACCATAATCATAAGCTTGAATTAAAACTTGGGGTTCAATTCAAAAGCACGAGGTTGAGGCAAAAAGTGATTCACGTCGTGCCGCGATGTTAAATCAAACGCTTGTTGGGAGGCAACCCAGTTTTATTATTATTATTATTACTATTATTATTATTATTATTATTATTATTATTATTATTATTATTATTACTATTATTATTTATTATATTATTTTTATAGTGTCGAATTTTAATTTTTTAGGAGCATGGAAAACAAAGCGATTGGAAGTATTGACTGAGAATTCCTCTCCCAGCAAATTCAAGAACCAACAAAAGATTTGGTTAACTACTAGCAGATATTCTCTCCTATTTTGAATCAACTTTGTATTTTGAATTACTATTACGATTTGTTGTATATCTTCAAATTTAAATCTAGAGAGATTATAGGACTTGTGTAATTGAATCTTTGTACATAAGAACCATTTAACGGACTCTTCCTCTCGGCAGTAAAGTTAATCGAGAGTCTACACATTGGACTTTCTTTCACCTTTCAACTCTTTGCTGTCTTATATGGTATCAGCTACATCGATCAGACATGGACGCTTTCGCAAATTTGACCAATAGTCTCACTCTCACTTAGGGATCGTCTTATGACAAAACTACATATCATTTACCAAATCTCTCTCCAAATCTTGATCGCAATAACTTTCAGATTTGGAAGAGTAATGTTATGAATGCTCTCCAAATTTTTCGTCGTCATTATTTTGTTCTATCCTACAACCCTCCATCCGCTACTACAACAAATCAAAGTTCTCCAACTGAACAACCTGTTACTGTTCTAAATCCGAAATATGAAGATTGGCGCCAACGTGATCTCTACGTCCTTCTCTGGCTCAAACAAACAATTTCAGACCCATTGCTTCCTCATGTAATCACTGCCAAATCCTCTGATGAAGCATGGAACATAATTGAACGCCTTTTCCAAACCCAAGCAAAATCCTGTGTATGACAACTTAAATGGCAACTTCATTCTCTTCAGAAATGATCTCTCTCTATCCTTGTATACTTTTAAAAGAAAAGTGCTTTAGCCGATGCTTTAGGGGAAAGGTCTAAATTGTTTCGGATGATGATTTTGTCTCATATATTCTCTATGGCCCGGACTCGTCTTTTGGTTCTTTTCATGCAGCTCTTAACTTCCGAGTTGAACCTATTAATCCCATAGACCCACTCGAACTTCTTCTTCAAGAAGAAGAACGAATAAATGAAGAAGCTCAACTTATTTTAGATTCTTCTATGCCCACTGCCAACTAAGCCAAAACCTATCGGGCACCTGTTCTTACACAAAAGCACTCTAGTTATTCAAATTCACGCCTAAATTATCGTCGCTCTCAATGCAAAATATGTGGAAAATCTAGACATGAAGCGCGTAATTGCTATCAACACCTTGACATTACTGCCTACTCTCCCACACGTACCAACACTTAGTTTACAATAGCTTCTTTAAATCCTTCTACCATGTCTATTATACGTGGATCCCTCTCCACCACAGGCCAACTATACTTCTCCATCTACAATTGTTTATCCAGCATGGTACTTCGACTCGGGTGCCTCTCACCATGTCACTCCAGATCTAGCTAATATATCCATCAACTCGGAGTATAATGGAGATGATAAACTTGTGGTCGGCAATGGTATGTCACTAATAATTTCGCATATTGGCTCTAAAGTTCTGTCTGCTAGTCCTAAAAGTGTCAACCTCTCTAATATTCTTGTTGTTCCCAAGCTGACAAAAAGTCTATTGAGTATTTCCAAACTCACTCGTGATAATAATGTCTTTGTTGAGTTTCATGCCAATGAGTGCTTTGTCAAAAAATTGCAGGCAAAACAGTACTTCGGGGAGTCGTTGACAATGACTTGTATCGCCTCACTTCACCACCTACACCAACCTCCACAAAATCCTATGGCATTTCATTGTGAACGCACTACCCTTGTTGGATGGCACCGCAGATTGGCTCATCCAACGAAGCCACACTGCGTCATCTTGTCTCTACATATAATCTTCTTGTTTCAAATTTTAGTTTTCCTAATGTTTGTGCGCCATGTCAAATGGGCAAGAGTCATCGTCTTCCATTAATTCATTGTCATAAATCTAGTATGCGTCCTTTTGATCTTGTGTATTCAGATGTTTGGGGCCCGACTCCTATCAATTCTATTAATGGGACTCAATATTTTATTTTATTTTTGGATGATTGTACCAAGTTTATTTGGATTTACTTTATCCATCAAAAATCATATGTACTTACTATTTTTAAACAGTTCTATACCATAGTTGAAACCCAATTCAGTGTCAAAATAAAATGTCTACAAACTGATTGGGGAGGTGAATTTTGTAATGGTTCCTCTCATCTTCAAACTCTAGGCATTCAACATTGAGTTTCATGTCTGCACACACAAGAACAGAATGGTGCTCTAGAGCGACGCAATCGCATTATTGTCGAAAAAGGATTATCTCTTCTTGCCCATGCTTGTCTCCCATTGTCCTTTTGGGAACCAGCATTTCATACTGCAGTCTACCTCTCTAATTGTACCATCACCCCCATCCTAAACGACTCTTCACCTTACCGATGCCTATATGGTCATCCACCAGATTATGGTTTTCTAAAAACTTTTGGTTGTCTTTGTTTTCATTTTCTTCGTCGTTACAATAAACACAAGTTTGAATTTCGTTCTCAGACATGTATATTTATAGGTTATAGCTCCAAACACAAGGGTTATATGTGTCTTCATGTGCCATCTAACCAGGTTTACATTGCTCGCCATGTTGCCTTCGATGAGGAATGTTTCCCTTATCAAGACCACCTAAAAGAATCCTCCTCCACATTATGTTCCTCATCATCTACAGTTCCTGCCACATTACTCCAACAATCTGCCTCCTTGCCTCCACATCCGAAAGCTGCAACCCAATTGTCAACGACTACTCGAGATTTTGTTCAGCCTTCAACAAGCACACAGGTAATCACCTCTTCTCAATATTTGCCACCTACTGAATCACCTTCTGCTTTTCCTTCCAAAACCTACTCTTTACCTTCCCCACCTCCAGTTAACTCTCAACATCCTTCTCCCACTTACCACTCCACAACTCCTTCATATTTTCGACCACCAGACAACTCTCACCATCAAATGATAACCTGCTCCAAAACCAACTCTTTAGCCCCAAAAGATCTCACCACATCCAAACACTCCCTTCTAGTTGATCCTCTACCTATTGACGAACCCAAAAGTTTTAACCAGGCTTCCAAACTTCCTCAATGGCTGGCAACTTGTTCCACCACCTACTAACTCTAATATTGTTGGTTGTAAGTGGGTTTACAAGATCAAATATAAAGTTGATAGCTCCATTGAGCGCTATAAAGCTCGTTTAGTGGCAAAGGGGTTTCATCACGAGGAAGGCATTGACTATTTTGATACCTTCAGTCTTGTCATCAAACCAACCACCATTAGGCTAGTTCTCTCTATTGCTCTCTCTAAAGGTTTGCTCTTGCATCAACTTGATTATAATGCATTCTTAAATGGTGACCTCAATGAGCAGGTATTTATGGAACAACCAAAGGGATTTGTTCATCCCCAATACCCCAACCATGTGTGCCTACTCAAAAAGGCTCTTTATGGCCTTAAACAGGCTCCTCGAGCATGGTTTACCAAGCTCAAAATTTTTCTCCTGTCTCATGGTTTTAAATCATGCTTATCAGATAGCTCTCTATTTGTTAGAAAATCACCCAATGATAGTACTTATATCCTAGTATATGTTGATGACCTTATTGTTACAGGAAGCAATCCTTGGTTCATTACTCAATTTACTAACACTTCATGCTGCCTTCTTTTTAAAGGACCTTGGCGATCTTCATTTTTTCCTTGGCATTGAAGTTACCTGAAATAAGGATACCATTTTTCTCACCCAATAAAAATACATCAGAGATGTCCTTGTACGTGCCAAGATGGCTGATGCCAAACCGATCTCCACTCTATCTACACTCGTCTCTCGTCTTGTCCATGACGGCGATCCTCTCCCTGATCCTCACCTATATCACCGCATTGTTGGGACTCTTCAATATGCCACCATTACCCGCCCTAAAATTTGTTATGCTATCAATCGGGTGTGTCAATTCAGGCATCACCCATCCACCACCCATTGGGCTATCGTTAAGCGTATTCTTCGATACCTTAAAGGCACCATTCACTATGGTCTTTACTTTTACTCATCCACAGACTCTGGCCTAGTTGCTTTCTTTGATGCTGGATGGATTTATGACCCGATGATAGTCGTTATCAACATGGTTTTGCTCTTTAATATGGTGGTAATTTGGTAAGCTGGTCCTCTAAGAAGCAAAACGCTATCGCTCGCTCTAGTACCGAAGCTGAATATCGAGCTCCTGCATTTGCTACTACTGAAATTATTTGGGTCCAGCAACTCTTAAATGAGTTGCATTCTTCTCTTAATCAACCTCCGGTTCTACTCTGCGACAACTTAAGTGCTACCTTTATCTCTCCCAATCCTGTCATTCATCAGCGGTCGAAACATATTAAACTTGATTATCATTTCGTACGGGAGAAAGTCGAGGATAATTCACTTGTTATTCGCTTTGTTAGTTCTCAAAATCAAATAGCAGATATTTTTACAAAAGCTCTCGGAACAGCTAGATTCAATCTGCTAAAATCCAAGCTGCTTGTTCGACCCTCACCATCCGCTTGCCGGGGGTATTGACTGAGAATTCCTCTCCTAGCAAATCCAAAAACCAACAAAAGATTTAGTTAACTACTAGCAGATATTCTCTCCTATTTTGAATCAACTTTGTATTTTGAATTACTGTTATGATATGTTGTGTATCTTCAAATTAAAATCTAGAGAGATTATAGGACTTGTGTAACTAAATCTTTGTACATAAGAAATGTTTAAAGGACTCTTCCTCTCGGCAGTAAAGTTAACAGAGAGCCTGCACATTAGACTTTCTTTCACCTTTCACCTCTTTACTATCTTATAGGAAGGATGCGTGATGATAGTCTATAATTGCGTATTTTAGTCGATTATTATACTCTAATTTATTGCACTCTAGTTTAGTTTGCGCTTTAATCGCTAGTGTTTTGCACTAACAGTGTATTTTATGCCTTGTAGGAGTGATTTAGAGCTATATAGATGTTATGGAATAAATTCAAGTGATTTAGAGCTTTGACGTTAGAGTAAAAGCCTAAGGAATTAAGCTAGGATTGTATTCAGGGGTCAAATTTGATAATTAAGTACGAACAAAGACTCGAGGAGGCATATTGTGCACTGTCTAGTAAAATAAACATAACATTTTTCTTAGAACTTCATTTGGGCATCACAATATATGGTTAGAAATCTAACTCAAAGGGATACAACGTTTATGCTTTACATTTTTCCAAATTTCAAACGGAAAAGGGTGAAAAACTGCAGTTACGGTAGGACCACTGCAGATTCTGGAGGCCACTCTGGCCGCGGTCCTGGCGTAACCGCTGTAGGACCGCGGCAGGATGCGTAAATTTCAGGGATCAAAGTGCAAAACATGGGATTTTAAGACCTAAACCCTATATTAAACAAAGGAGGCTGGCCAAGAAAAGGGGAGAGGATAGATTTGAGACATAGATTCCACCTAAGGAGGCAAAAACACATTAGGAGCAAGGCGAAGAATTCTTCTACGAGTTTTTCCTTCCTCTTCCTATTTTTCATTGTTGGTTATGAATTTTAATATTGTATTTTAACATAATATTATAAATAGCTAATTTGTTATCTAGAGTTTGATAGAACCTTTTGTAGGGTAAATTCTTGTTATGTTTTTATATAATTGAGCCATAGCTTTTCTCTATTTGTTCAACTACATTTATATTCTGGTTGATTGAAGAGCTCTCAATTAGCTGTGCCTGTTTAGTATGCATAACTCGGTAGAGAGTGTATATTTAGGTAGTTGTTGAACAACACCACTCTTAGAGTATATGTGGGATCAATAACCGAGGGGTTAAAGGTGGGATTATGGATAACAAAGCCTTGGGTGCGATCTGAAGTGAGCTATATTAAAATCCAGCTAGCGTATCTCGGGAGAGTGCATATAGTAAATTATCGTAATTACTCGGGAGAGATTTATGGTAATAAGAGTGCTCATGATCGGTAGAGAATACTAAGGCGAAATTATAGGAGACATAGAGAGAAGGATTCCGACAATTGGGGAAATCATAACTCTAGACCTCCTTAATCTTTTCTCTAACCCTCAGTATCGTTAATTGTTAATTTACTATTTTAATTTGTTAGTTAATTAGTTAAACACAAGAATCTTAATATCTATAAGTTAGGAATTGTTCAAGCTTGTCTTCTTGGTGATAGTGAACAACTGTAGCTAAACCTTATTTCTCTGTGGGATTCGACTCCGGACTTGTAAACCAAATTATATTTGCAGCGACCGCTTAGTCTTTTTTATAAGACATAGTTGGGCGTGATCCAACTTTGGCGTCGTTGCAGGGGAACTAACGGTGTAGTTGTAGGTGTACATATTGCTAGGTTTCAAGTTTGAAATTTTATTTTATTATTTGATTTCTTTTATTTTAGTTTTATTTGTTTATTTTAGAAACATGGCATTATGGAATTATGCGAATTTCGGTGTTGGTATTTTTAGTTTTAATCCTCCTTATGCATATTGTGAAGGAAACGGCCCAGGGCAAAATTATCAAAATATTTCAAGAGCGAGTTTTGGGCACTAAATCAATCTTATGTGTGGAATTTGTGTGATATGTGTGGTGGTTAAGATGGTCACTTTCATGGGTTTTCTTATAGTTCTTATCTTCCCCCAACCCCTTACTTTGATAGTCTTTTTTTCTTGTGAAGTTAATAGGAACTTGGAACCCACGTATGAGGACCTGAAAAAGATCGAGGATATGCTAAAGTGCCTTACAGAACAATATGATGAGATACAACTTCGGGTACAAATGCAAGGGGAAACTATTCACAACTTGGAGGCTCAAGCGAATAAATTAAAACTTTGTAAAGCACAAAAAGTTGACCTTGTGGATAATAGCCAATATGAGCATGAATTTGCTGTAGAAATTGCCATTATGATGGAGGATTTAAAAAATATGAGGATGAGCTAGAGGAGGAGGCTAGAGTAGAACATCAACAATCAATTACACTAGATTTTGAGGATGTCGATATCGTAGAAGAGATAATAGAGTCAACCAAGGATATTGATGATACATATTTTATTGACTCTATTGTCATTAGTGTTGAGAATGTAGATAGTCCCAATGTTCATGTAGTTAACGCATTGGTCCTCATTCCAAGCATTTTTTCACATTGTGTTTAGATGATGATATGAAAATAGAGTCATCCGAGCCATTTGAGGAGTTGAGGAATTAGGAACAAAGTGCTTACATTCTGGAATTCTTTTTGCCAGAAAATCGGGATTACACACCTCATCTAAAGGCCAAGAAATCCAGAATACTACATTATTTTAATGGGACAGCCATATTCGTTCCACCACCCAGGAGCATGATCATAGAGCAAAATCAAAACTTGGGGTCCGATTCATAAGTTCAAAGTGGAGGCGGAAAGTGATTCACGTCGTGCCGCAACGTTAAATCAAGCGCTTGTTTGGAGGTAACCCAACTTTATTTCTTTCTTTTATTTATTTTTTAAATTTTTTTTAATTGTATTATTTTTGTAGTGTCAAAAGTTTTTTTAGGAGCATGGAAAGAAAAGGTATTGGAAGGATGCGACAACAAACCAAATGGTTGGAACTAAGTGTGAGGTACCCGCACGAAGGACCAAGTTTGGGAGAAGTCTGACTACCTCATAAACTACTAGTGCTTCGGCCTTTGGCCTACCAGGAAGTTTCTTTTACCCTCTTATTAGTATGGTATGCATTTTGGATAATGCATAGTTTTAAGTGTGGGGTGAGGAGATTATCTGGGTGACTTTGTATGATATTTTAGTTGTGCTAGTTTAATTGAATAATTTTTTTATTTAAAAAAAAGGATTGGACTTTTCCCGACGATGGATCTATAACAATTTTCTTGAGGGATTTAAGTGTAAAGAAAAAAGAATTCTTTTTGTGTAGCAATTACCCCTTGGTTTTTCTTTAAACCACGATTCTTTTTTAAGGGTGTTATTTGAATCGGGTGTAGTTAGCTTTTTTTGGGAATATGAGCCATTGTGTTTTGTTTTAAAATGAAGTAATATCTCTTGACTTTGTTATTCCTTGAGAATAGTGAGTACTTTGGCTGTGACACTTAGGCTCAGTTTTTGACTCTTGTATAAGTACCTTAAATTGTATGATCTTAAATTTGCTTAACTGCTTTGATTAGGGTGTCTTGATGAATCCAATCCTGAGTCAGTTATGTGTCATATGTGTGTAAGGTTTTGTGTTATTCCATGCATGCATTTGATGCCTAGAACTTGCCCCGTGTGTTTGCAAAGTGAAATAGTAATTTGTTCAGTTTTGGAAGTGATATAGACATTTCTTGTTGAGCCATATATACATATTTTATCCACCTAATTGTTATGTATCGTGGTTAACCCCTTTGAGCATGTAATCCTATTTTTTTTGGTAACCACATTACAAACCTTACTCATTTGTTGGAATTAACCATCTATTTGAACCATTGTAACCTCTCATGAGCACTTGAACTGTTTATGAATTGTGTAAAAGTTAAAGTGTGTGGTGGTTGGTTTGGTTTTTGAGTGGAATTAATAAAATAAGGAGACAGGTGCAGTGTTTTGAAAAAAGTAAAAGCCATTTGAATTGAAAAAAAAAAGCTGGATTGTTGTAAAAAAAAAATTCCTTGATAAGTGGTGACTCTTGATGTAAGTGTGCTTAAAGAAGTATGAGGTAATATTAATTGATGTGAAGGTGAAGTTTGGTTTGGCATTAGTATGAGGTTTGAATGTTAAAGTATATGTATTAATGTGCTTAAGGAGGTGTAGTCACTCTTATATCTAAATGTATTCTACCTGTCCTGTAGCCTAAATTACAACCAAATAAAGTCCTAATTGATCCTCAATTGAATAAGCTCGATTAGTGAAGTAATACACTATGGGCAAGCTTATAGTGCATCTTCTGTGGCATATGAATGTTATTTCTGAGAGTGAGCGAATTCTTTCTATCTTGAGTTCCTAAGTGTTCTTTAATTTTATTGTGTGGAACTTCTCTCTTTTGCTGTATGAGGGCACTTGATTCATAAAGGAAAGGTAATGCCAATGACCTCTATGTTAGAGTAAGTAGGTGAGTTGTGAATAATGCGTGGTATTTGTGAGTCAAATCTTGAGGTGAAGATGTTACGCTTTTGTGCTTAGTCTATTTTAAATACTCTAGTGTGATTAGTTAGGAGAATTATTTAACAAGGTCCTGTCTATAAAAAAAAGGAAAAAAAAAGTGTAGTTTGATTGCTTGAGGACGAGCAATGGTGTAAGTGTTGGGTGTTGATGATAAACTATAATTGCGTATTTTAGTCGATTATTACACTCTAATTTACTGCACTTTAGTTGAGTTTGCGCTTTAATCGCTAGTGTTTTGCATTCAAGTGATTTGAGACATAGATTCGACCTAAGGAGGCAAAAACACATTGGGATCAAGGCGGAGAATTCTTCTACGAGTTTTTCCTTCCTCTTCCTATTTTTCATTGTTGGTTATGAATTTTAGTATTGTAGTTTTACATACTATTATGAATAGCTAATTTGTTATCTAGAGTTTTGATAGAACCTTTTGTAGGATAAATTCTTGTTATGTTTTTATATAATTGAGTCATAGCTTTTCTCTATTTGTTCAACTACGTTTATATTCTGGTTGATTGAAGAGCCCTCAATTAGCTGTGCCTATTTAGTATGTATAACTCGGGAGAGAGTACATATTTAGGTAATTGTTGAATAACACCACTCCCAGAGTATATGAAGGATCAATAACCAAGGGTTTAAAGGTAGGATTAGGGATAACAAAGCCTTGGGTGCGATCTGAAGTGAGCTGTATTAAAAGCTAGCTAGCGTAGCTCGGGAGAGTGCGTCTTGTAAATTGTCGTAATTACTCGGGAGAAATTTACTGTAATAAGAGTGCTCATGATCGGTAGATAATACTTGGGCAAAATTATAGATGACATAGCGGGAATGATTCTAACAGTTGAGGAAATCATAACTCTAGACCTCCTTAATCTTTTTTCTAACCCTCAATACCGTTAGTTATTAATTTACTATTTTAATTTGTTAGTTAATTAGTTAAACACAAGAATCTTAATATTTATAAGTTAGGAATTGTTCAAGTTTGTCTTCTTGGTGATAGTGAATAACTGTAGCTAAATCTTAGTTCTTTGTGGGATTCGACTCCGGACTTGTAAACCCAGATTATATTTACAGCGAGCGCTTAATCTTTTTTATAAGGCATAATTGGGCGTTATCAATGCGACATTAGATCTCTAACAAGTATGTCGTTAGAAGCCCAGTTTCGGTTAAATTGGAATAAGGAGCTAACCAGGAGATGCTCTAGAAGTGAACTTTTGACTCCCTTCTCTCATGCTAGCTTTCATAAGCTAAATCACATTTAGTCAACTGAAGTCATCGAATTTTCTATATGTTTGCTTAACTGTTGATCAACATCAACAATAACTACAACCCGGTATAATTCCACTTAGTGAGGTTTGGGGAGACTAGTATATGTACGCAGATCTTACCCATACCCATGCTTTAACGGAAGAAACACAGCACATAATTGACAAGGAGGTGCTGACTGCCCTCAGGAAGGAAGGTATCGTCATAAATGTTGGACGAGGGGCACTCGTTGATGAGAAGGAATTGCTGGAGTTTCTGAAGAGAGAGGTGAGATTGGAGGTGCTGGTCTTGATGTTTATGAAAATGAACCCCATGTGCCGGAGGAATTGTTCGGGTTGGATAATGTGGTGCTGTCTCCACATCTTGCTATTTTGACTCCTGAGTCTATGGAAGCACTTGAAGAGCTATTTACTTACAACTTAGAAGCTTTCTTTTCAAATAAACCCTTGCGCGCACAAATTGAATATTAATGATGGAATATTCTGTTCAACATGTAAGTATATATTCCCTCATGAGAAATTTACTGCTCTGGTAAACTTCATAAGTTTCTGCATCAATCCCTATGCAGCATCTTAGATCAAGGGGGATAATGTTTCTTCTTTTGTTGATAAAGTAAATGTAGTTTTATTGATGAAAGCATCCCGGGGATGCACAAAAATGTAGCTCCTATACAAGGGAATAATATTTCTTGAAATTTAACAGATATGTTTACCAAATAAAGACATTGCAGAGGACATAGAATCATGGATCAATTGTGACTTCAGAACAAGCATAACTTTTTTGAAAATTTCTTCACATAAAACCATCAGAGTGACAACAAGAGAAGCTATTTAGATTCTTCAGCAGCAGCATCCGGATTATCCTTCTTGAAGACTTTGTGCTCAGGAATAGCATTCTGTTCGTCCTCTTTGAGGAATTTTTGCTGAGCAACAGTGTTGGTTTAAAGATGAAAAGATGCTAGAGAAAAGTGAGCAGAGAGAACTTGTTGAGGAAAATAGAAGCTTAATTAATCTGAAACTTGGACTCACAAATTTATAAACTGAAAAACAGAAAGCATGCTGAATATCAGCCACTATGTTTAACTACTTCCTAAACTCTAGGACTCCATGATTGACTAACTAGAAACATAAAAATAGCTAACATAATCCACTACTGCAGAATCATGGTAGATCATGTAGTTAGTGTTTGAGACAGTCTTCTAACACTCCTCCTTGCTTCAAACACTGCAAACTCCAAGCTTCATCCTTAGCTCCTCAAACTTACTAGCCGGCAGTGGCTTAGTAAATATATCAGCTAACTGATCTGTAGACTTGCAATAGATCAGAACAATTTCACCATCCTTTTGCACTTCTCTAAGGAAGTAAAGTTTGATCTTGAAATGCTTAGTCTTTCCATGAAAGACTGGATTGTTTGATATTGCAATTGCTGCTTGATTGTCAACTAGGATCTCAGTGTTGGTCCATTGCTTCAGTTGCAAATCACTTAAAATCTTCCTTAACCAAATCGCTTGATTGGCTGCTGCTGTAGCTGCAATAAACTCAGCTTCGGCAGTGGATTGTGCAACTGTATCTTGCTTTTTAGAACACCACGAGAAAACACCTGATCCAATACTGAAACAATAACCGGAGGTGCTCTTCATGTCATCAACAGAACCACCCCAATCACTATCAGAAAAACCAAGCAGCTTCAGCTCCTCACTTTTCTCAAACTTCACACCAAATTCGATAGTCCCTTTGATGTAACGAACTACTCTTTTTGCTGCCTTCATATGTGTTTCAGTAGCGCAATGCATGAAACGAGATAAGAGACTTACAGCAAATTGGACATCAGGCCTTGTAGCTGTGAGATACATCAAACAACCAACTAGGCTTCGGAAGTACCCTTCTTCAACTGATCAGCTTCATCATTCTTGCTTAAGTTCTCCTTTTGATTGATAGGCGTGTCAATGGCCTTGCAATCTTCCATGCTGAACTTCTTGAGGATTTCCTTTGCATACTTCTTTTGGCATATGAAAATAATTTTCCAGCTGCTTAATCTCCATCCCCAAGAAGTATGACATCAATCCAAGGTCTGTCATCTCAAAAACTTGCTTCATTTCTTCCTTGAACTCGTCAACTAGCTCAGCATTTCCACCAGTGATTAGGAGATCATCCACATAAAGAGATACTATGAGCACATCATTTTCCTTGCGTTTCACATAGAGACTAGCCTCTGACAAACTTTTTTCAAATCCCAAGCTAGACAAGTGCTCATCAATCTTGCTGTACCACGCCCTTGGAGCTTGTTTCAAGCCGTATAGAGCCTTTTTCAGCAAGTACACCTTCTCCTCTTCACCTTGTTCTACAAACCCCTCAGGCTGCTCAACATAGATCTCCTCCTGCAACGTACCATTGAGGAATGCTGATTTTACATCAAGTTGAAACACCTTCCATCCTTTTTGAGCAGCGGTAGCTAACAAGAGTCGAATGGTGTCAAGTCTCGCTACAGGTGCAAAGGTGTCTGAATAATCAACAGCAAAAACCTGTGCATACCCTTTTACCACGAGTCTCGCCTTGTACTTGTTGATAGAACCATCAGCATTTAGCTTTGTTCGGAACACCCATTTGACGCCAATTATTTTCCGATCTTTCGGTTTGTCAACGAGCTCCCACGTCTTGTTTTTTATAATCATTGACATTTCTTCTTTCATGGCATTCCTCCAATTCTGGTTCTTTTCAGCTTCTTCGAATCCAGCAGGTTCACAGACAGCAACATTGCATCTTTGATAAATATCAGAAAGTGATCTTGTCCCTCGGACTGGTGGATCATCTTCCAACTCATCTTCAATCAGATCCAAAGCTGGCTCCTTTTGGTTTGCTACTTGAACCGGAAAGCTTGACTTTCTCATACCTTTTACTTGCATCAGCTCCCAATCCCACTGCTCCTCTTCTTTGAAAGATACGTCCCTACTAACAATGATCTTCCCCGTTTGAGGTTGATATACCTTGTAGGCTTTTGAAGAAGAACTATATCCCACAAAGATTCCAAGTTCCGACTTTTTGTCAAGTTTGTCTCGCTTGACTTGTGGAACATGAGAGAAGCATAAACAACCAAACACTTTTAAGAAATTAAGTGAAGGTTTGTAACCATACCAAGCTTCAAATGGAGTCTGCTCCTTCAATGCCTTAGTAGGCAATCTGTTCTGCAGGAACACAGCTGTGCTTGCAGCCTCAGCCCAAAATTTCTTCGGTAACTCCTTGTCATGAAGCATACATCGAGCCATCTCCATTATGGATCTGTTTCTCCGTTCACTAACTCCATTTTGCTGCGGAGTGTAGGGAGCTGTAAGTTGATGTTCAATGCCAGGTTCTTCAAAAAAGGTATTGAACCTGTTTGAAGTATACTCCTTTCCGTTGTCAGATCGCAGACATTGGATATGACAGCCACTTTGATTTTCCACCAATTTCTTGAACTTCCAGAATGTATCAGCCACTTCAGATTTGTGCTTCAAGAAATAAATCCAACACATTCGGCTGAAATCATCAATGAGAATGACATAAAATCGGTTGCCTGCTAGCGATTCAGTTCTTTGAGGACCAGCAACATCAGTATGAATCAGCTGTAGCTTCTCAGAGGCTTTCCTGTAAGATATATGGATTTATATCTAGATATATGGACTTATATCTACACACATATGAACAATATATGGATAAATTATATGTTATGTGCTATCTTTTGGTTTGGCCTAATTTTGTGGTCTTATGGACATTATGTTAAGGGGGCCAATGTGTTGTCATACTAAAGTGTAGGACTAATGTGTAGATACCCAAAAGGGTAACCTTAGTTAATGATGGGCTGACTAAGGTTACATATGTAACCATGGTTACATGCTTGTGACTCTTGAGTTATGTAACTCTTGCAAGATTCTTGGGTTATGTAACTCATTTGTTATTAAGTGGGGGTTATGGTTCCCACATTAGTGCAAGACAAGCTCTTCTTCCTCCCATTGAATCAAGAGTAAACAATCCATTGTTGTCTTGCAAATAGTGTGGAAAACCATACTCCAAATTTGATTATTGTCATAACCTTACTATTGTGAACAATTCACATATATTGTTTTGAGTCTTGTGAGGCATTTGTGGTGACATACAACTTCAAGAATCTTGAAGGAAGGATCAAGGAATTCACAAGAATATAAGGACAATCATCAAAGGAGGTTCATCAAATTCCACATATGGATTCAGGTTAGCTTCTGCTCATGTAGTTTAAATCCAAATTATTCGACATGAAGGTTATTGTCTTTAGTAGGAATCATAATCCTAACAATTGGTATCAGAGCCACCCTTCATTTTGGATAATTTGGATGTTCATAAGATTCATGTTATGTTAGGATTCATGTTTTAGTTTTATCAGAATTTTGTTTATGAAATTCTACCATGAAATAACATGATCTTATGAATGTTATGTTTTGATTTGATGTTTTAATATGATGTTAAAACATTGTAAATAGCATGATTTAAGTAGGTTAACAACATGTCTTTTATGTTTAAGATGCATGTTGAAAATCATGTGTTATTCAGAAAAAAAAATTTTGGTCACTGCCTTCAGACAATCGATTGTTGCCTTACACAATCGATTGTCTATGACTTTTAGTATTCTGGCAGTTTTTTTGGAACACCTGACAATCGATTGTCAGGTTCTGACAATCGATTGTCATGATCCAGTGAGTTGAAACGTTTTAAATTATACCATACAATCGGTTGTCTGGTTTTGACAATCGATTGTGTATGGTCCAGTAACTTAAAATTTTTTCATAAAACCAAAACAATCGATTGTCTGGTTTTGACAATCGATTGTGTATGGTCCAGTAACTTAAGAATTTTTCATAAAACCAAAACAATCGATTGTCTGGATTTGACAATCGATTGTGTTGGTCCAGAGACTTAAAATTTTTTATAAAAACCAAAACAATCGATTGTCTGGTTTTGACAATCGATTGTGTTGGTCCAGTAGATAAATTTTTTAAGCCAAAGATAATCGATTGTCTGTTGCTTACAATCGATTGTTTTTGTCCAGTAGGGTTAAAAACGTTTCAACTCTCTCAAGTTTCACTGAATGTTAATTGTTTTAAAGTCCATCAATTCTTATAATATATAGAATTGTCCGATTCAGTTAACAACGATTAATATTCAAGTGTTACACATCAAAACATGTAACACATTAAGTTAAGATTCATAAAATGTCTTAAGGAACTAAAGTTTTAGCATCTAATATTTTAGTTATTCAATTGAAGCATTATGTTGCCAAAGTAACCTCTATTGTGTAGATTGATTAATTTTAAAATATAAGATGACTGTGGATGTTAGTCTTTCATGCGTTTAACACCGGCCCAAAGGAAGGTGTTATTTGGCAGGAATTCGAACATTCTTGTGGTGGTAAATATGAGACGATTATTTGGTTTTCCATGTGAATATTAAATCGGCCCAAAGGAAGGTTTAATATTTGACAGGAGTTTATTGTCTATGTTTGATCACTACACCAAGAGTACCACTTACAAGTTGTTTTTCTGTCCATAGACTAAAATCAATGTTGTGCTAGGTATCTTGTAATGGGAAATGCCTAATTTTGAATCTATAAAGTTAAAGTTCAAGTATTTGTAAGCATGTATTTAGTAATCCTTTTGTTCTATCTTCAGTAAATTCTTCCGCTTCTACGATCTCAGCCAATATCAATAGCATCCCTGTGCTTAACTGCACAAACTTTAAGGAATGGAAAGAGAATGTAATGATCGTTCTCGGTTGCATGGATCTTGACTTAGCACTTCGGACCGAGCAACCTACTCCTCTTGAGGATACATCCTCTCCTGATGAAAGGAGGGTGATGGAGAAGTGGGAACGCTCGAATTGCATGAGTCTAATGATCATGAAGCGTGCAATTCCAGAATCATTCAGGGGCACTATGAATGATGAACCTAATGCCAAAGTTTTCCTTGAAAACCTTGAAAAGCGTTTTATGCAAAACGAAAAGGCGGAGACAAGTACACTATTGAATAAACTTGTTTCCATGAGGTATAAGGGCAAGGGAAACATTAGGGAGTACATTATGGAAATGTCTCATCTTGCTTCGAAACTTAAGTTACTCAAGCTGGATTTACCTGAGGAACTGCTTGTGTACCTTGTTTTGATATCTCTTCCTGCACACTTTAATCAGTTTAAGGTCAGTTATAACTGCCTGAAGGAGAAATGGACTCTCAATGAGCTCATTTCACACTGTGTGCAAGAAGAGGAAAGGATTAAGTAAGATAAGACTGAAAGTGCTCATTTGGCATCCTCTTCTAAGGAAACTAAGAAGAGGAAGGGTAAGGAAGTTGCGGTTGCAAAGCCCAAGATTAAGCAACATAAGGAACCTAAGGTTGAAATCACTGAATTAGGTTGCTTTCTCTGTAAGGGGACTGATCATATGAAGAAAGATTGTACCAAGTACCATGCCTGGCGTGTGAAAAAGGGTACATTTCTTTTTCTTGTTTGTTCTGAAGTTAATTTAATTTCGGTACCTAAGGATACTTGGTGGGTAGATTCTGCTGCTACTACTCACATAAGTATATCAATGCAGGGTTTCCTGAAATGCCGAAAACCAAATAATGGTGAAAGATACATCTATGTGGGTGACGGCAAGAAGGTGCCAGTTGAAGCTATTGGAAAATTTAGGCTGTTGTTTAAAACTGGTTTTCATTTAGATTTGGATGAGACTTTTATTGTACCGTCTTTTAGACGGAACTTAATTTCAGTTCCCCAATTGGACATATCTGGTTATATATGTACATTTGGGGATAATAAAGTTAGTCTTTTTCAGTGTTCAAATCTTATTGGTACTGGTGTTTTATCAACATTTGATAGCTTATATTTGGTTGATACAATAACTTCAAATAAAGAAACTTTGCATACAAGTTTAAGTGGTACTAAAAGGAAATTAACTAATGAGAATTCTATTTCACTCTGGCATAAACGTTTGGGTCACATATCCATTCAAAGAATTCAGAAACTCGTGTCAGATGGAATTCTTGATTCTCTTGATTCCTCAAATTCGGAAATTTGTATTGAGTGTATCAAGGGAAAAACAAACAAACAAGACTAGATTAGGTGCTAAAAGAGCTTCGGATGTCTTAGAATTGATACATACGGATATTTGTGGGCCATTTCCTACTCCTTGTCGGAATGGTCAACAATACTTTATCACATTCATAGACGATTACTCTCGTTATGGGTACCTATATCTTATTCATGAAAAGTCCCAATCCATATTAAAAACTGCAACTTATATTCTAAATAGAGTTCCAACTAAAGCTACAATCAAAACCCCTTATGAACTTTGGACTGGGCATAAACCCAGTATTCGGCATTTACATATTTGGGGTTGTCCAGCTAAGGCAAGGCCTTATAGGCCGAATAAACAGAAACTGGACGCTAAGACGGTTAGTAGCTATTTTGTTGGATACTCTGGAAAATCCAGGGGTTTTAAGTTTTATGATCCCACTTCCAGAACTAATTTTGAGAAGCGTAATGCTAGGTTCTTTGAGGATATTGAGTTTGGGGGGTTAGGAGATAAAGTTGT
Organism: Nicotiana benthamiana; assembly: GCA_034376525.1. Taxonomy (NCBI): domain Eukaryota; kingdom Viridiplantae; phylum Streptophyta; class Magnoliopsida; order Solanales; family Solanaceae; genus Nicotiana; species Nicotiana benthamiana. The sequence continues at coordinate 172,903,737 of CM067339.1, forward strand.
TAGAGATTTTGTCTTTGAGGAAGAACATGTGTCTTTCCCTCAAGTTGTTGATGCAACTCCGGTTCAAGACAATCTCGAAAATCTCCCCCATCAGGACCCTGATATAACTAATGAAAATCAAACTCAACAACCTCAAGAAACTGAAATGCCATTAAGGAGATCCACTAGAGAGAGGAGAAATGCAATTTCGGATGATTATGTAGTATTTCTCCAATAAGAAAGTGATATTAGACTTGAGGAAGATGATCCAATCAACTTCCGTCAAGTCATTAAGTGTTCTAACTCTCAAAAGTGGATTGATGCCATGAATGATGAGATACGGTCTATGAGCGATAATGACGTTTGGGAGCTTGTTACATTGCCCGAAGGTATTAAACCTATTGGTTGTAAATGGATTTTTAAAACCAAAAGGGATTCAGGGGGAAATGTTATTAAGTACAAAGTTTGTCTTGTCGCAAAAGGCTACACTCAGAAAGAAGGCATTGATTATAAAGAGACTTTCTCTCCAGTTTCATCGAAAGACTCTTTCAGGACTATAATGGCATTAGTAGCACATTTTGATCTTGAGCTTCATCAAATGGATGTTAAGACAGCTTTTCTCAATGGTGACATTGAGGAAACAATTTATATGTGCAACCTGAAAACTTTGTTTCGGATGAATCAGAGAAGAAGGTTTGCAAATTAAAGAAATCCATCTATGGGCTCAAACAAGCTTCTCGTCAATGGTATTATAAGTTTCATGCAGTCATTACATCTTTTGGTTTTGAACCAAATATTGCTAATGACTGTATATACCATAAGTTCAGTGGGAGTAAGTATATTTTTCTGGTTTTATATGTCTATGACATACTGCTTGCCTGTAACGATATAGCATTATTACCTGAAACTAAGAAATTTCTTTCAAAGAAATTTGAAATGAAAGATCTTGGTGAAGCTTCTTTTGTATTAGGAATTCAGATAATACGAGATCGCTCCAAAGGCGTTCTCGGTCTGTCACAAAAGGGCTATATCGATAAGGTTCTGAAAAGATTTGGCATGCAGGATTGTAAACCAGGCAATACCCCTGTTGCTAAGGGAGACAAGTTTAGTCTCAAACAGTGCCCGAATAATACTTATGAAATTTCGGAAATCCAGAAGACACCTTATGCTTCGGCGGTAGGTAGTCTGATGTATGCTCAGGTATGTACACGACCTGATATAGCATACATTGTTGGGATGTTAGGCAGATATCTAAGCAATCCAGGTATGGACCATTGGTAGGCAGCCAAAAGGGTCATGAGGTACATACATAGAACAAAGGATTACATGCTTACATATCGGAGTTCGGACCAGCTTGAGATCATCGGGTATACCGACTCCGATTTTGCCGTTTAGTCTAACAACAACAGTAATTTGACGAAAGCAAAACATAAGGACGTCAAATTTCGGGTTGTTAAAGAAAGAGTACAAAATGGACAATTGTGCATTAAGTACATTAGTACAAACTCGATGCTTGCGGATCCGCTCACTAAGGGATTGACACCAAAAGTATTTCATGAGCATATTGCTTGTATGTGTGTCAAATCATATAAGGATTATGTATTTTAGTGGGAGTTTTGTATTGTACATTTATGTATTGTCCATTATATTCAGAAATTCAGTAATTTAGTTATATCTGCGCAGATATTCAGTTTTAAAGTTTTTGTACTCTTACAGTTTAAGTTTGATCTCAATAAAGAGAGCCAGTTGGAAATAGACATTCTATTGACCACACTTTATGTTATTTCCATGCTACATACCTACACTTGATCCATATCGTTGGTTATATTGATATACGTGATCTATGATTGGTTCTAGTTACGAATGAGTAACGACGAGCTCTTAGTTCCTATGTTGGTATGATTGATGGACCGGATTGTTCATGACAATTTTATTGTGATAGCAATTTTGAGCTCCTAAGGTTATTTTGTAACATATAATTCTAAGGTTTGTACATATGTATGTGTATCTCATCCAAGTGGGAGATTGTAAGATATATGGATTTATATCTAGATATATGGACTTATATCTACACACATATGAACAATATATTGATAAATTATATGTTATGTGCTATCTTTTGGTTTGGACTAATTTTGTGGTCTTATGGACATTATGTTAAGGGGGCCAATGTGTTGTCATACTAAAGTGTAGGACTAATGTGTAGATACCCAAAAGGGTAACCTTAGTTAATGATGGGCTGACTAAGGTTACATATGTAACCATGGTTACATGCTTGTGACTCTTGAGTTATGTAACTCTTGCAAGACTCTTGGGTTATGTAACTCATTTGTTATTAAGTGGGGGTTATGGTTCCCACATTAGTGCAAGACAAGCTCTTCTTCCTCCCATTGAATCAAGAGTAAACAATCCATTGTTGTCTTGCAAATAGTGTGGAAAACCATACTCCAAATTTGATTATTGCCATAACCTTACTATTGTGAACAATTCACATATATTGTTTTGAGTCTTGTGAGGCATTTGTGGTGACATACAACTTCAAGAATCTTGAAGGAAGGATCAAGGAATTCACAAGAACATAAGGACAATCATCAAAGGAGGTTCATCAAATTCCACATATGGATTCAGGTTAGCTTCTGCTCATGTAGTTTAAATCCAAATTATTCGACATGAAGGTTATTGTCTTTAGTAGGAATCATAATCCTAACATTTCCAAGTTGATGTAGGAAATGGACTTGGGTTTTGCTTCCCGAATTGGCATGCGGAACAGTTTGGCAGCTTGTCCGCAAGAGTCGGCAGTCCGAATGACATCTCCTTTGTCAACTGCAACATCCTTGAAAGATGACAATGGACCAACCTCTTATGCCATGTTTCGGTCACGTTCTCCTCCATGGAATAGGCAGCTTGTTCCATCATGGCTGGTCTGAAAGAGAAGCTTTTGCACCTCATTTTTATCTTGAGAACATCTCTACCTTTTGCATCTTGAATTTGGCAGAAGTTGTGCTCAAAGATCACCTTGAATCCTTTTTCAACCAGCTGCCCCACACTCAACAGATTTTGATTTATGTCAGGCACAAAGAGAACATCAGATATCAATTTTGTACCTGAATTAGTCTCAATAGAGATAGTGCCTTTTCCTTTCACCGGAATTTGATCACCATTTCCTATTGTGACTTTGGTGACAGTTGTGGTGCGTAGCTCCGTAAAGAGAGCTCGATCATGAGACATGTGGTTTGTACAGCCACTGTCTATCAGCCAACTTCCATCGGATACAGAGGTAGAGAAACAGCTTGCCACGAACAATTGATCTTCTTCATCTTGTCCAGCAACTTTTGCATTTGCTTCCTCCTTATTTTTGCAAATCACTGCCTCGTGTCCAAGCTGGTTGCACTTGGAGCATTTTGCATCAGGCCTTCTCCAACATTTGTACGGAGGATGACCCTTCTTTCCACAGTGTTGGCAAGGAGGATACTTCCCCTTTGAGGATCCATTCTTGCTCTTGTTGTCAATTGTGGCATTCGAACCAGAACTGCCTTCTTGGTTTTTCTTCTTCTTCTTTTTATTCTTATCAGCTTCATAATGTTTGGCTCGTAAGGCTCCTTCAACATCATCTTCCTCCCTCATGGCTCTCCTTTGCTCTTGTGCTTGAAGTGCACTAATCAACTCCTTGAGACTGAGCTTTGTCATATCCTTGTTGTTCTCCAGAGATGCAATAGTGGCTTCAAACTTCTCAGGTACAGTAACAAGGATTTTCTCAACAATCCTTGATTCTGTTAATGAAGAACCAAGTATCCCAATTTGACTTGAGATGTTCAACAAGCGATCTGAATACTCTTTAATGGTGTCAGTCGATTTCATCTTTTACAACTCGAAATCCCGCATCAGATTCAGCACTTGCATCCCCCGAACTCGATCATCACCTTTAAATTCAGTTTTGAGAAAATCCCATACCTCCTTTGCTGATTTCAAAGGCATGATCCGAGGGAAAATAGTGGGAGAGACAACAGCGAACAAGTAGGCTTTTGCCTTGGACTTCTTCGTCTTCTTCTCCTTGTGTAGCTTAATCTGAGCCATTGTAGGATTTTCAGGAAGCACCGGGACTGGATAGTCTTCTTCAACAGCTTCCCAAAGATCCAGAGCATCAAGATGGGCCTCCATGTGTGCTGCCCATACTTGATAATTATCTCCATTGAAGACTGGTGGAGTAAGAGGTGAAAAACTTTGTTCACCCTCCATGACTGGTTTCACTCTCACACAGGTCCCTTAAGAAGAAAGCTCTGATGCCAATTTGTTGGTTTAAAGATGAAAAGATGCTAGAGAAAAGTGAGCAGAGAGAACTTGTTGAGGAAAATAGACGCTTAATTAATCTGAAACTTGGACTCACAAATTTATAAACTGAAAAACAGAAAGCATGTTGAATATCAGCCACTATGTTTAACTACTTCCTAAACTCTAGGACTCCATGATTGACTAACTAGAAACATAAAAATAGCTAATATAATCCACTACTGCAGAATTATGGTAGATCATGTAGTTAGTGTTTGAAACAGTCTTCTAACAAACAGCATCCTGATCATCCTTCATGAAGGGTTTGTGTTCAGCAGCAGAATCCGAGTCATCCTTCTTGGAGACTTTGTGTTCAGCAGCAGCATCCCTATCATCCTTCTTGAAGAGCTTATGGGCCATATGCTGTGCAAAGGTGCGAGGTGGGAATCGAGGTGGCTCAGCCTCAGTGATAGTCTCAGGTAGGGGCTTAAGGATGATCTTCTCCTTCGGCGGCTCACAGAAAATAGCCCATGATATTCTTACTTTCTCTTTATTCACAACCCCTCTGTGAAGAATGCTCTTGTACTTTCCATTGCTTAGGATTTCAAGGGTGTCCCCAATATGCATGATTATGGAATTAGGCACACACTTTGCCGTTACCCACTTTCCTTCATAGAAAATTTGTAACCCAGGCACCATATTGTGGAGGATAAAAGTCAGTGCACTCACATCAGTATGAGCTTCAACTCCAAGTGCTAGTTCTGGTTGGGGGCATTTGGGGTAGTAGTTAATCTTCATTTGAAGCAACAGGTCTTCCATGCCTCCAACTTCCTTCTCTAGTCTTCCTTCTTCCAATCCCAGCCCAATAGAAAGCACTGCCAAAATCTTTGTTGCTAGGTTCCTGATCTGCTTGGCATATTCACTTGTTGCTGGACTGCAAATTGGAAATGTTCAGTGGTTAGTGGAGTGGGAACGGAAAAGGCTTTGGTAGATCCGGTTCAAAGCACAGTCATGGACACTAGATGATTTCTTCCTACCTGCCTTAGCCTTAGCCTTAGCCTTGATGGTCAAAGTTACACTGTATTTATGTTGGTGGGATTTAGTAGGTTATCGGTGGATTAGTCGTGTTGCACGTAGGCTGAACCATGCACCACCATAAAAAAAAATAATTCTGCAATTATGAAATTATTATATGCTTACATGTAGTCAGTAGGGGTTTTCTGCCAGATGGATGCGCTTGTCCTCAGGGAAAACACAGTGGAAGAAGTAATCCTCCCACTCAAGCTGACCACTAGCACTATTTGCTAGCTTGCTGCCATAGCCTTGGACATTGCCAGAGGGCTGATCATTAGCATACTTCTCCTTTCTTCAACAGGTTGATCAAAAAAGGTCTCTCCAGCAACCTTGACGTGATCAATTAGCTCATCTATATACCATGGTTAACAAGGTGCATGACACCCCACTCCATAGCTGCTTTCTTCAACTCTTCGTGGCATTTCTCTCGAATTTCCTTGTCCTCTGAGTCGATTTCTTTCAGATCAATCGTCGGTACTAGAGGTCCGTCATCTTTCTTCTCTTCCTCAAATATGTTCCCTATCCCATTTAACTCTTCTTGTGGCCTCACATACTCTTTAGGGATGGCCTGAATTCCACTTCTAGCCAAGCTTTCAACTCTTGAAGGAGTTGGAACTACTGCACTTATCACCACCATCTCTGTATTATTCTTGCTTTATCTTTCTTTCCCTTTTATTATAGTTTGATGCCCTAGTTGAGGTTTATATATGGATGGCAAAAAAGGGTAGGTTCTCTTGAGTTGACTGGAAAGTAAAGCTTAAGATTTCTTGTAGATATAACATGCATGTTTTTGTAGAATTCAACAACCAAGCATGCACGTGACTCATATCTAACCTAGTTTTGGGGTTTTTAGTTCAGTTTTACCTCTCAAATCTCTATGCTAAGATTAGAATGGTGGTTGGGACACAATTCTATGATGTTAGTTTAGACACAAACGACTGGTGGCTGGGAACTGGAGCTCCATGTTTACTCCCAATGCTGTTTTTCATTGACATACTTGTTTTAATTTAATTCCTACTATCTCAGGTCTACGTAATATGTTTTTAAAGTTCTTGCACATTCCTTAAAAAAATATTAATATCCTTAATTCAAAGGGACCGTTTGGTAGGGTGTATCAGAATTGTGCTAAAAAGGTGTATTAGTAATGCAAGCATTAGTTATATATAGATTATTTCATAATACATTGCATAATTTTTTATCCACTGTTTGGTGTGGTGTATTAAAAATTAAAATGCACAGCAAAATTTTTAAGAAAAGTAGTTGTTTACAAAAATGCCCTTCATATTCTTTAGTTTTAAGAGATTTTAAGAACAGTTTTGTCTTTAACCATGCTAATTGTCATGTGCGGCTTTCCAGGCATGCCCCGTGGCGTCCTAACAAACCTCCCAGTGCCTAGCGCCACGGACGGCCTCGTGGTCTTGGCCGCACCAAGTGACAAGCGCGCATGTGCCTCTGTCGCCCCACTGATATTCCTCGCCAGCGCCAAGCCGCAGGCAGATTCCAACAGTGTCGCACACCGATAACGCCGCGCGCGCAGATCGTGATGCCAAAGACAATGCTGCTGACAACGGACCTATTGCTGCCTCATAGAAAACTAAGTCATTTTCATTGTAAATAGAGTAGTTTTATTTCATGTACTTCCAGTATATTTCTCTAACATATTCAAGTCTAGTCTTGTAGCTTTGGATTATTTTTTTAAGCATTATTAGGGGGATCAAGCAATCAAAACTTTCTAGCAAGCAAACAATTTTCTGTACAGGTGTCTCTCCCCCTCGACATCGTGTTGTTTTTCTGTAATAGCTTTCATTAATGCAATCAAGCTTTCTTTCATTCTCAATTCTCAATTTTGTTCTCTCAATTGCTCTTGATATTAGTTTTCCTGTACGTCACTGACAACCTAGTCTAGCATATGGAGGGGACCTCAGTTGGCGGACAATAACTGCACTGACATTAATTACTTAGCCTTACGTTGCCCTTCCAAGAAATTTCAGGAAGGCGCCGCGTAACATAATGCATGCATTAATACCCTTGGTATTGCTAATACCATGGTTTGATATGTATTACTTATACATAGGATAATACAATATTTGGTTCATGTTTTTCTTTTCCGCATAACTAATACGTGTATAATTTATGAAGGAATCTATGTATTATTTATGCATGGTAGAAGGTGCAATAACTTATACATTTATTAGTAATACTTGTATTAAAGCATAAAATTACTAGAATACCCTTTATTCAACCTTGTCTTTTTTATTTAAAAAATATATTCAAACTATACTAACAATTTTAATAAATAAAGTAATCTAATAATAAATAACACTCACATTACATTTATATTATTAATCCTTCTATAGCTATCGCATAACTAATCCACGCATAATTAATCCCAACATAACTCAATTTTGCATAATTTATCCCTGCATAATTAATATATACATTACTTATTCTGCATAACTTATGCATACATAACTAATAGTTGCATAACTAATATATATATAACTAATACATGCATAATTCCAATAGGCAACCAAACGATCCCTAAGTATTTTTGGCTAAACTACGCTTGATCTCTCTTATACAGCTCACTTAATTGACAATTCACTAATTGAAACAGTAAGAATAGCATTTGTTTCTTTTATCTTCTTGAGTCGATGATCTGTTGAAAATAATCTCTCTACTTTCAGGGTATGAGTAAGATCTGCGTATACATTACCCTTTCTAGATTTACTTGTGGGATTATATTGAGTTGTTGTTATTATTGAAACAGTAAATATACATTTGGGGTAAAAGTAAAAAATAAAATGTCTTCTTGTTTTCTAAGATGTTTTAAAAAACAATTCAATTTGCCAAATGACTAATATATGGGACCATAGGGAGTATACAATAAATATCAAGTTACTAGAAAGGCCAATGCCAGTAACTTTTATAATAAAGTATGCAGGTAAAATGGTAAAAAAAAGGGTAGTTAGCATGTAATAAATCAGTAAGATCGAATTGTTTTTATACTAGCGTCTATAACATAATATAGTTCAAGGAAGAAATACTATCCACCATTGCCAATGCACTTTCTATGCAAGAAAGATGTTTGCCCATAAAAACTTATGTGAACTAACCCAAATAGCAGTTACCTAAATTATTAAATTACAAATAGCCGGTAAAAATATAATATATATAAAATGTATGTATAATATGTGTATAATTTATATATACCGACTAGAAAAAGTAAACAATAAATCTATCGTTACTTGTATAAAAATCCCAATTTTACACACATAAAATTTCTTGTGGTACTATGAGTCCGTTTGGATTAGCAGAATAAAGTAACTACTAGGGCTTAAAATACTTTAAAAAATGGCCTAAACTTGAACTAGCACTTGGCGTCGAAGCTCATACGGATGTGAGTGTGTTCATTCTCCACAAATATTACGCCTGGCTTAAACTCTTCTATTAGGGTCAGTGGATAATTCTGCAAACTCAACACAAAAACTTATGGAGCAATAAAGAAGGCCATTATTCGTAAACTTATCACTACCTCTGGATGAATATTAAATTCTCCCTTGCCTTTAAATATTTCTCCCACTTTATTATACTTTGGTGCTCCATATAGTTGAGGTTATATGTGGGAAAATGAAATTGTTAGGTTGTCTTGTGTTCACCGGAATGTAAAGCTTAACTAAAATTTCTTATAAATATAATGTATATTGTGTTACGTAGAATTCAACAACCAAGCATGCACAACACTAGTAGGTAACTAACCTGGCTTTGGTTAAAGGCTATTAAAAAACTGAATATTGTTAATAAATTGAGTATTAGATGTGGCTGCATATAATAATGCGGTAAAGTTATCAAATATGTTAAGAAAGCATTATAAACGGTTTATACATTTTAGTAGTTATCTTGTCTCGGAGCCGATTGTACATGGTTAAATTTTAAGGGGTCTTTTGGTACGTACAATGTGAGCACTGATTTTGTCTCGCATGAATTACTCATACAGAATTTCTAATATGAGAATTTTCCTTTTAATTATTTGGTTTTTAGGAATTATTACATAATTTTTTGGTTTGTCTGCATTTTTGTGCGCATGTTTAACTTTTATTTAATTCATAAAAAATACAAATTTATGTTGCATTTGTAATTAGGATCCAATTTTATATTTTTAGGATAATTAGTTAATTAATGTTACAAAAATCACAAAAAATAATTTACTTTTTGTACTTTTTAATTTTAATTTCGAATTTTGGTAGTTTTTCGTTTAATTTGGTTTTTAATAACTTGTGAAAATTGTTATTTAAATTCAGTTAGTTTAAGTTGATAGGATAATTCGATTTAGGAATTATTTTGAGTTTATTTTTATTTTTATGTTAAAAGAAATAAAAAAAAGAGTTTGAAATTAATTTGGTTAAAAAAATAAGAAAGGAAAAGGAAGTGAAGAATAGGTCTTATTGGGTTGTTCCATTAAAACCTCACTAGCCCAATGCAATTATAGCCATTTAATTCGCCCCAACCCATTCCCTGTAACTCGGTCCAGTAACCCCCACCCAAAACGACACCTTTCCGTGCATTCAAATCCCATACGTTGATCCTTCAGGATCCAACGGCTAGGAACTAGGCTCTAATTCCCTTTTAAATGTTCGAAGACCCCCTCCCCTCCTCCTCATACCCTAGAGGACCCCTCTCATTCACACCCATCTCTAATACAGCAAACCCTAGCCGCCCTATTTCTCTCTCAAACTCACACAGCTTGAACCCTAGCTGCCGCCCATCAAAAATCTTTCATGGTGGCGGCACATCGCCAAACACTACCAAACTCATCCTCTACACTCCCCAACCTCCCCTCTACACTAATCTATCAACCATTTTACCAAAAACCCCATCAAACTCCCCGAAAACTAGTTCTAAACAATAACAACAACAACTACCCAGTATACTCCCACCAGGTGGGGTCTGGGGAAGGTATTATGTAGACGAGTCTTACCCCTACCCGAAAGGGCAGAGAGGCTGTTTCCAAACGACCCTCGGCGCATAGGATAAAATGGAAAGCTGCATTGGGATAAAGACAAAATTAGGAACCAAAGCAAGACAAAACAAAATAATAAAGCATAAGTAATCCCGCAGAAATAACGTAAATAATTATGCAAACATAAGAAACATAAATACAGTCGCATGCAATAATAACAAGCAGTAACTACCATACTAACAACCAAAAGGGGACCTAAGCTAAAACGCTAGTCATCTATGGGTAACCCTACTATCCCACACCCAACCCCGGGTGAGGCGAACGAAGGACTCTAAGAGCCCCTAGCCTGCAACCCTGATTCTAGACCTCCAGACTCCCCTATCAAGGGTCATGTCCTTGGTAACCTGCATTCTAGTCATGTCCTGCCTAATCACCTCTCCCCAATGCTTCTTAGGCCTCCCTCTACCTCGCCGACCACCAACAATCACCAACCGCTCGCAGCTCCTCACCGGGGCATCGGGGCCCCTCCTCCGTACATGCCCGAACCACCTCAGCCTCGCTTCCCCCATCTTCTCGTCCACCGGGGCCACCCCTACCTTCTGTCGAATAACTTCGTTCTTAATCTTATCTAGCCTGGTGTGCCCACACATCCACCTAAGCATCCTCATCTCCGCAACCTTCATTCTCTGAACATGAGAATTCTTCACGGGCCAGCACTCCGCCCCATACAACATCGCAGGTCTAACCACGGCTCTGTAGAATTTTCCCTTGAGTTTGTGTGGAATTTTCTTGTCACACAGGACCCCTGAAGCAAGCCTCCACTTCGACCACCCTGCTCCTATCCGTTGGGTGACGTCCCCGTCAATCTCCCCGTCCCCTTGAATCACAGACCCAAGATAACGGACACTGTCCCTCTTGGCGATGGCCTGAGAACCAAGCATCACTTCCCTGCCTACCCCGCTCGGCTCATCGCTAAACTTGCACTCCAGATATTCTGTCTTAGAAAAACCTAAATCCACTCTAATTCCGATTCCTTGCCTTTCAGTGGCTCGATTTGACTCAAAGCTAGCGTTAAGCTGTCGTTCTTGTTAATAACCATTGCCTAGCGCTAGTTTTTATTTGTTTCGAGGTTTTCCGTCTTGACCGAGCCGCTATGCCTTACCTAGTTTATCTCCTTCATTTGTTCGTTGGGTTAGCTCAGTCATTGGCTCTTTCCGGTTAGACCAGTTCTTTACTTCGTCCTCTTTGATTTTGTTTCCTTTTGCTTGTTTTCTAATTTTTCTCTTAATTCTGATTACATGCGTGTTTGAATTTATTTGGTTAGTTATTTGGTCAAATTAGTCATTATATGATTATTTGAATCAGTTGGATTTTTATTTGTTTAAATTAATTTTAATGTCTTTGTTAAAAGTAATCATGACTCTTAACTGTTAGCCAAATTTATCATGATTATAATCAGTTGCCAATTGCATGTTTTAGATTTTAAGTTTTCCTTTGTTTTGAGGTTTCAGTACCAAATGACCAATGCTCATCCCTCTTTGATTGTGAACGAATTTTGGAAATAGCCACCTGTTTGATTTAATTGATAGTTTCCCATTTTGTGTTGTTTATCTAGTTAGTAATGGTTACGAAACTATTGGGTATTAGTTGAATAATAGAAACTTGGAAGGTTATTTTGAGAGTAAGAAAATAAGATTTTGTTGGGGAAACTTCTAGAATAGGGGCAGCTGGCCTTATTTGGTTAGCACAAGTTGCTGGAGCCAATTACAGGCTGCCAGTTGTCCCAATTCCGTTGAAAAATAGATGCTTCATGAGGTAATAATTCACATTCTGTTTCTGCAGCACATGGCACCCAAAGAGGGCTATATATAGACCCTTCTTCCATTTAATAATCAGGGATTGATACTCTGAAAAATACAAAAAAAATCCTGCAATCTTTTGGCCAAAATTGGTCTTGTTTTGCTCTTTAGTCTTGGCTATTAGTCAGAATCTAAAGCTTCGAGGAAAATTATGACCCTCTTTATTAGTTACAATCTTTGAAAACATCTGATTTAGCATTTGGTTTGAAGATGGTACAACTTTGGGATAAGTTGGATTTGAGTTGATTTTGTATAGAGTCCCATTTCAGTTCAAATTTCTGGGTTTTGGCTGATCTCGAGCACTGGTTTATTGCTATCCTATTGCTTGCTACCTACTGATTTCTGCACTTCTCTTGTTTCTCTTTTCATTTCCATGTATTTTTCAAGCACTATGGATATCACTTGAATGTAATTTGAAGCTTAAGTCTGAAGAAAAATGTGATAACAATGATGTTGTATGTTATTTTAAGCCTTATTTCTCCTTCTTAATTTCATGCACATCATGTACTATTTGGTTTAGACTGGTTAGCATTGGACATGTCTCTTCCTCTTTGATTTAGTTTAATCTTAGTTTGTAATATTGAACAACTTGTGGTTTAGTTGCTTAGTCCTCATCGGTGTAAGTTTTATTGTGAATGAAAGAGACTCTTAAGGGTATTGGCATGCATATTGTTTCAAATCATATGTTATCCCAATTGGAATCCGTCCACTGTTTGATTAGTTTTCTAATCTTAGGCCTTGGAATAAAATTTCCCGTTACTCTTGGGGTTATGCATGTTGTTTAAAAGGGATGATGGAAATGCATGCTAGGTAACCAAAGGGGGAATTGTTGCATATTCTGAATAAGGGATTAATTAGTATAGGATATGCCATGGTTCTTGCGTAAAATATGAACAATATTGCTTTAATTTTTGTGCAACAGTATGACTTGCAATTTTGGATTCGAGTGTCTCATGTCGTGTGCCAGTGAAGACTCGATCTCGAGTCTCAAGTCTACTAGAGCTGGGCCGTTTTCCAATTTGGGCTCCGTTTTGGGCCCAACGTAATTTTATCATGCAATTGACATTTTCGGGTGGCTTTCCGTATTTGTAGACCACTGGGCCTCACGCTAGGCCCAAACAACATCTTTAAATGATTAGCCCTTTCTGTTAAAAGGCAATTTTTTTGAGTTAGTTTGGTTAGTAGTGGAATCCCTGTTCCATTAATATTTGGTTATTTAAGTTACTTCAAGTAACTGAGGCGCGCCGTATCAAATAAAATCTCAAGATGCATGGCCCTCATCTAATTGATGTTTTTAATACTAGAAATCGAGGCACACCATTTAGAAAATTTTCTGTGGCCCTCGCAAATTTAAAAACGTGCAGTTGCTTTAGGCGCGTTATTTTAATAATTTACTTTTCTAAACTCGGGTGCATATTTCTTGTGACCCAAATCCAAATCTCACATCATTAAATGAAATTTGTCTTAGACTGCAAGTGCATTTTATGTGGCGTGGTCCAAAGACGTATTTTATATGATGTTGAAATCTTCTTTGAATTAATCAAAAACGGCTAATAAGTAAAAAATTACTATAAGCTAAAACATATATTAAAATAATATAATAGGCCAATTATAACAGTTTAAACGACTGTGCTAGAACCACAGAATCTAGGGGTGCCTAATACCTTATCTCGGGTTAACATAATTCTTTATTTAGAATTTCTAGTTTTCAGACTTCATTAAGAAAGTCAAATCTTCCTCGATTTGGGATTTAAAATTAACCGGTGACTTGGGACACCAGAAAACAGACCTATCCCAAGTGGCGACTCTGAACCAAAATAAATAAATAATTTTATTTCGGATAATGTCACTTAAATCGAAAAACTCCCTTATACACTACCCTTCAAGAGTGGTGTAGTGAAAAAAAGGAGGTATGACAGCTCTGGCGACTCTGCTGGGGATCCAAACCCAGAATTTCGGTTCAGGGTTGAAGAATTCGAGCTTAGAATAGATGTTATGATTGGATTTATCTATTATATGATTTTTCTACATATTTGAGCATAATGTGCTAAATTCTTTTAATGCTTTGATATTTATGAACTGTATATAAACTGCTATGAAACTCTTCTTATTTCTGAGTCTTCTAAATCATCTAGGAAGTGTGCACTTTATGTAACTTATTTTTTGTTAGAGTCTTATCCCAAAATTTAGAACGAGGTTAAGACAAGCTGCAAAGCCGGTGAAGCTTCTGTATTTTCGGTACGCCACCCCTCCCCCCTCTGGCTCGAGCTGTGCGCTCGGGTAAGCCAGGTCTAGAACAATAAACCCAAGTTTTAATCTAGTGTAACAAAATCTCATACCAGATCCCTAGTAGGAACTTTGTATCACGTGCATTTGACTTAGGATACTCAAGACAGGGGTTAGGTCTGTCTCGGGCAAGTGTACCTAAAATGAAAAGACCATCCTGATGCATCCTTCTTGCTACTTGTGCACTTATTTGCTCCGGATTTGCATGTTGACCGGCTTATAAATAATATAAAATTGGGAAAAGAAAATAGCAGTGTCAGATCTAAGATAATTACCCGATTTTGAAAACCAATGTCCAAGAGGTACTGAAACTTTGCCGGATTTTTAAAAACAAAAGTGAAAAAAGAAGATCTTTGATTCCCACCAGATGTGGGATATGTAGGTAACTGCCATTGGGTCCAACTTCCCTTTTTGCAAAAATAGCCTAAACAGACCAAAAATTTTATTTTTTATCGCAAATAAGTAGGGTGGTGCCATTCTTGTTTAAAATAAGCCGAATTTCCCCAAAGGGGCGTCGGAAGGCTATTTTGTAAGAACAACCACCTTTGATAATTTTTAAATTTTTTGTTCAGTTAGTAGGCACAACTGAAAAATTAGGATTATACCATGTTTATTCCCCTACTTGCTATTGCTTTGGTTACAAATTGTTACAAAATAGTCCCAAAATGCTTACAAGTTGTGCTTGATTGCAGGTTTGAGCGACAAAGTGACAAATATCAAAGATCAACTCAAAACGGAGTGAAACCGGCTCAAGCATCAAAGACTAAGAAAATTGAAGGAAATAGAGCCTAGTGCGGACCGCACAACAATGACCACGACCACACTAGAAAGTTCATAGAGATGGTATGTACAGGACTTAAGCTACGCGGCCAGTGTCAGATTCACGCCGTCCGCCTATAGAACTCTGCGGCCGAACTGCCCTTTTACGCGGTCTGCGCGAAGGAGATTCAGAGAGCTGTCATAACAACAAATCAAAGCCACGTGATTCGCGGTCTATTTTACGTAGCTCGTTTTACGTGGTCTGCAGTCCTCAACTATAAAGAAGCTGAAATCATCAGTCCAAGAGCCAGCGCAGACGGGGTTTCTTTTTGCGCGGTCCGCTCTGTTCCCGCAGGGGCATTTTTGTCTAGTTTTTCCAGCCTAGTATAAATGGAATATTTTACCATTATTAGGATAGTTTTCGGATATTCTGAACGCAGTTGTGCACCTAGGAACAAGATTGTAGCCATTTGTGGCACTTTTGCTCTTTATTATTGTAGATTCTATTTAGTAATTAATTAATATGTTTAGTTCCTCATCTATTTATTTTGTTTCCTCTTTATTTATGTGTAGCTAAACCCTTTAGCTAGGGCTGTGGCTCAACCCTAGTGTGAGTAATTGATGAGTTTTGTCATCTAGGGTTGGATTGATATTTGGTGTTTGTTACTTGGGTTGATTTTGTGTTTCAACTTAAATTTATGGTTGCAAACATAGATTCAAGCTTAGTGGGTTCAACTTTTCTTAGGAAAGAGAGTCCATGAACCTAAAATTGACCCAACAAGTAATTGGGATGGACCCATGAGAAATGGTAGTCCAGATTAACGGGTTAAACCATGAGAGAGTAATCACCCTACTTGAACCCTAGTTGCTTGGTCTAATTGGCCTACCCAATTGGTCTCGATAGAGCCAATTGGGCAAAATCATTTTCTATGCCGAGAGGTGTGAGAATGTGTACAATTGTGAAACGGTTATAGCATAAGCCCCAAATATATCAATCTACCCTTAGCAACTTCTACCCATCGATTAGCCACCTAGGTAGTGTCACAACCCTAGTGCCTGCCTCTATATTAAATACAACTTAACAATATTCTCATAGCATCATTTAGTTTTAATCATTAGTTTCATAATAGTAGTTATAAAAACAAAGAAAACCAAAAATATTTGAAGTGACATTATAAGCACAACCGCATCTCTAGACTAAACGGACAATACAACCCCACTACTAGCTCCCTGTGGAAATTCGATCCCGAACCACTATTTGGGTAAAAGGTATTGCGACCTGCTCTTCCTACCTTGGTGTAGCGTTGAGTCGGAAGTGATTACTTTTTGGCACCGTTGCCGGGGAGCTTACGGTGTTGACTATCTGTTTAGCTAGTTTTGTGTTTTGCTTCTCTTTCCTTCTTGTTTACTAATTTTATTTGTGTCGATCAATCAGGTACAAATGGCTCTCAATGCAAATGACCCTCTTGAAAATGCCATGGCGGGGGAGGAGGTTGAAGATATTGATCAAGATGAACTTATACCTCAAGCTCCACATAGAGGTAGAAATGCCAATGCAAATGGGAATCTGAATGAGAATATTCCAAACTCTCCTCCGTCACCGCCAAGAGTGGCTCCAAGAGTACTCCTGAATCAAGGATATGCGGGTGCCATCATTCCTCCCCGAATCTGGGCGGGGAACTTTTAAATCACAAATGTCATGTTGACCTTGCTCGAGCAAAGAGGGTATTTTACAAGCGCCTCCGATCAAAATGCATACAAGCAATTGAAGGGGTTCGTTGATACATGTTAGGGCAGCAGGCAAACAAACGTATCCGAAGGTGCTTTGAGATTGAGGCTTTTCCCTTTCTCTCTTCGTGGTAATGCATTGGATTGGGTAGAAAGGCTCCCTAATTGTTCCATCACAACTTGGGATGAATTGGCGGACAAATTCATTAGCAAGTTTTTCTGACCAAATCATATGGCGGCACTTCGGGAAGAAATTTTAGCCTTCAAGAAAGAGCCAAAGGAACCAATGCATGAAATTTGGGAGAGATATAGAACAATGGTGAAGGAATGCCCTAATAATGATATGACTAAGGCAATGATTCAACAAACCTTTTATCGGGGCATCAACACCACGAATCAATGCATTATAAACCAATTAGCCGAAGGGAACTTCATGAAACTTTCCTACCAAGAGGCATGTGATGTACTTGATGAAATGGCCGACACCTCTTCGGCATGGCAAAGTCGAGCAAATGTGCCCCAAGGTGACCCCAAGCTCATCCATTTGCACAAGGAATTGCATAATCATGGCCAAGCTATTGCCGAGCTTGCAACAACTATGAATCAATTGGAAAATGCGCAATTGCAACGATTCCAAAACCCAGACCAAGTCAACGCAATGGAAGGTGTTTCTATATTGAAAATGCGGCAAAAAGGGCATTGACAACCTGAAGGTAATTGTGAGCAATCTGACAACAACAGTGATGGTGGTAGTTATTCGAGTGAAGGTTATGATGATCAAAGCGAGGAATGTCAATATGTCAATAACTACCAAGGAAATAGAGGAAATCATGGGAATCAACAATGGCGTCCCAAAGGAAATTGTGGCAATCAACAAGGCGGCGGAAATTGGAATAGTAACAACTAACAACAAGGTGGTGGCAATTTGAACAATAACAAACAAGGCGGTAACTGGGGTAATAAGGTAACAATCAAGGCAATTAGTACAACAACAACCAAGGCGTTAATTGGGGTAATTAAGGTAACAATCAAGGCAATTAGAACAACAACAACCAATGCGGTAATTGGGGTAATTAAGGTAGCAATCAAGGAAATTGGAACGGTAACAATGATAATTGGAGCAACAACAACAATAATCAAGGAGGGTGGAATAATAACGGGAATAAAGGCAACCGGGGGCAAGGCTTTCAAAGGCCCCAATGTACCAACAACTAAAAAATCCACCTCCCTTTCAATCTTAAGGGTCTAGTTCGTTGGGTAGTGATATGGCGAGAATAGAAATGATGTTAGAACAAATGATGAAAAAGAACCAAGATTCCGATGCTCAATTGGCTTCCCACAAAACCTCTATTCGTAATTTGGAGGTGTAACTTGGCCAAATCTCTCAATCGTTGAATACTCGACTTAATGGTGCTCTACCAAGTGATACGGTAGTGAACCCGAAGGGAGGTAACAATCATATGATGGCGGTTACAACAAGAAGTGGGAGAGGCCGTGATGTGCATGCCTCGAATGACAATCAAGTTGTGAAGGGAGGTAACAATCATATGATGGCGGTTACAACAAGAAGTGGGAGAGGTGTGCATGCCTCGAATGACAATCAAGTTGTGAATGACGAAGTCGAGTTGCATGATGATAATGTGCCTTTGAATGTTGATGATGTAGTTGAACCAAATGTGACCAATGATGTGCGGATTGATATTGATGATGGGGCCAGGGTAGAGACTCAAGATGCTGTGAGCCCATCTAGGGAACACATTATTGATATGCCCGAGCCGGTGATGCCCAATGCTAAGGCACCCTTGCCTAAGACTATGGTGCGAGATCTAGCTAGAGGTGAGGTAGACCCTACGTACATTGTTTGATTCGGTAAAAGGTTTCAGATTCCTGAGAGACTTGCTAAGAGAGCCCACGTTCAACAATTCACTAATAACTCGCAAGAGCGGTGGGGCTGATTGGAAAAAGAAGAAAGCTATAGGGCCAAAATAGGTAAGTTAGAAAGACAAATCAGGGACCTCAAATTTGCCAAGAGTATCCAAGTTGGAAGGAAAAATTAGAGACCTCGAAGACCCTAGAGCTTTTACTATCCTTACACTATCGGTAGTGCAGAGTTTGCCAAAGACCTTTGTGACTTGGGGGCCAGTATTAATTTGATGCCTTATTCGGTTTTCAAAACTTTGGGAATCAGGCAACCTAGGCCAACCTCTATGAGACTTCAAATGGCTAATCGATCGATGAAGTCCCTTAGGCATAATTGATGATGTTCTTGTTCGTGTTGATAAATTCATATTGCCGACTGACTTTGTCATATTGGATTGTGAGGTGGACTTTGAAGTGTGGATTATTCTTGGAATACCTTTCCTAGCTATGGGGAAGGCATTGGTTGATGTTGAAGCGGGTGAGTTAGCATTCCGTGTGGGAGATGAGAAGGTGGTATTCCATGTTTGCAAATCAATGAGACAACCAAGTATCATGGTGGTGTGTTTATTTGTGGACATTGTCATAGCTATGATAGTCGATGACACAAGTTCCATGATAAATGTTGAAGATCTTATTGAGGCCGGTCTTCTTAACATGGATTTCAATGATGATGCCAGTGGAGTGGAGTGCGTGAATGCATTGCATGGTATGGGTTCATATTCATATGAGCCTAGAAAGTTATCTTTGGATCTTGAAAACCACAAGACTCCACCAACAAAGCCATCGATTGAGGAGCCACCTGTGTTGGAGTTGAAGCCCCTTTCTCCACACCCAGGTATGAATTCTTGGGTTCAAATTCCACTTTACCTGTTATTCTTTCGTCTTGCTTAACTAACATGTAGGTTGACGCCACTTTGGCGGTTCTTCAAAAGCGCAAAAACGAGATTAGGTGGACATTGGCCGATATTCGGGGAATAAGGCCCCCCTTTTGCATGCATAAAATCATTTTGGATGAGGATGCAAGGCCTTCACTTGAACATCAAAGAAGATTAAATGAAGCAATGCAAGAAGTGGTAAAGAAAGAGGTTATCAAGTGGCTTGATGCCGGTGTGGTTTATCTAATTTATGATAGTTCATGGACCTCTCTGGTCCAGTGTGTTCCAAAGAAAGGAGGGAGGATGGTGGTGACAAATTCCAACAATGAGCCTATTCCCACTCGAACCATTACCGCGTGGAGAGTTTGTATGGACTACCGGAAACTCAACAAGGTATCTCGGAAGGCTCATTTCCCATTGCCATTCCTGGACCAAATGCTTGACCACCTGCAGGACGAGCTTTCTATTATTTTTTGGATGGGTATTTGGGCTATAATCAAATCCTAATTGCCCCGGAGGACCAAGAGAAGACCATTTTTACATGCCCATATGGTACATTTGCCTTCTCCCGGATGCCGTTTGGGCTATGCAATCCTCCGGCGACATTCCAACGTTGCATGATGGCCCATTTCACCGACATGTTGGAAGATATATTGGAGGTCTTTATGAAAGATTTTAGTGTGGTTGATGACTCCTTTGAAGAGTTCTTGGTAAATGTGGATAGAGTTTTGGCCCGATGTGAGGAAACTAATTTTGTTCTCAATTGGGAAAAGTTCCATTTTATGGTGGAAGAAGGTATAGTATTGGGTCATAAGATTTCTAAGCATGGGATTGAGGTAGACAAGGCGAAAATTGAGGTGATTTCGAGGCTTCCTCCCCTACTTC
Organism: Nicotiana benthamiana; assembly: GCA_034376525.1. Classification (NCBI taxonomy): domain Eukaryota; kingdom Viridiplantae; phylum Streptophyta; class Magnoliopsida; order Solanales; family Solanaceae; genus Nicotiana; species Nicotiana benthamiana. Next base: position 172,924,328 of record CM067339.1, read on the forward strand.
TGTAAAAAGGGTGAGGATTTTCTTAAGCATGCCGAGTTGTACCGGTGATTCTTCAAAGATTTCTCGAAGGTCGTGAATTCACTTTGCAAGTTTCTAGAGAAAAATGCCATGTTTGTTTTTGACGAAAAATGCAAGGAGGACTTTGAACTCTTAAAGCACAAGTTGACCACAACTCCTATCATCACTGCACCAAATAGTTTGCCCTTTGAACTAATGTGTGATGCAAGTGACGTTGCAGCGGGGGAAGTGTTGGGTCAATGAATTAGAAAAATGTTTCATCCCGTGTACTATGCAAGCAAGACGATAAATGAAGCTCAACATAATTACACGGCGACGAAGAAAGAATTGTTGGCTATTGTATTTGCCATGGAAAAGTTTAGGCCATATCTTATGGGAACAAGGTGATTGTGCTGAAGGACTATGCTGCCGTGAGGTATTTGATGACCAAGAAGGATTCCAAGGCGAGATTGGTGAGATGGGTATTACTTTTCCAAGAATTTGACTTAGAAATAGTAGATTAGAAGGGAAGTGAGAATCAAGTTTTGGATCATTTGTCTCTGTTGGAGGAAGAATGGAGACCATGTGACAGCCTTGAAATAAATGATACATTCCCCGACGAGCAACTTCTTTCCGTGTCAATGTGTGACATGCCATAGTTCGCGGACATCGCCAACTTCATTGTGACCGGAATTATCCCATGTGAACTCTCTACCAACCAAAGGAAGAAACTTAAGTGGGATAGTTTGGATTTTTATTGGGATGGTCTGTACTTATTTAAAATTTGCACGGATGGTGTGATTAGAAGATGTGTCCCCGAAGGTGAACGATTGAGCATTTTGGAGGCTTATCAATCCTCTCCCTATGGTGGCCATCTTGGAGGGGTGAGGACGGCTTCAAAGGTCTTGAGTTGCGGTTTCTATTGGCCGACGTTGTTTAAAGATCTAGTGATTTAGTAAAGAGATGTGATACATGCCAAAGAGCCGGCGGAATCTCAAAAAAGGATGAGATTCCCCTCAATACGATTCTTGAGGTGGATACTTTTTATGTTTGGGGTATCGATTTCATTGGTCCTTTCATGAGCTCTTGTGGGAACACTTACATCCTCGTGGCGGTGGACTACGTATCAAAGTGGGTTGAAGCCGTGGCTTTACCCAACAATGAATCCCGAAGTGTTATGGCATTTTTGAAAAAGAGTATCTTCACAAGGTTTGGAATTCCTCATGTTATCATTAGTGATGGGGGTCCCACTTTTTCAACAAGGCTTTTGATTCATTGCTTGCCAAGTATGGAGTAAATCAGAAAGTGACTACCTATATCACCCTCAAGCCAGCAGCCAAGTGGAAGTCTCTAACCGAGAAATAAAGAGTATCTTATCCAAAACAGTCAATGCAATGGACTGATATGTCCAAAAAGTTAGATGATGCTCTATGGGCCTACCGGATCGCGTACAAGACCCCAATTGGTATGTCTCCATATCAGTTGGTATTTGGGAATGAATATCACTTACCGGTGGAATTGGAGCACAAAGCTATGTGGGCCTTGAGAAAGTTGAACTTGGAAAGGGATGTTGCGGCAAATCTCTGTGTTGAGAAGCTTCATCAGCTTATGAGTTTAGATTTCATGCCTACTCCAGCTCGTCCTTGTATAAGGACAAGATGAAGTATATTCACGAAAAATATGCTCGAGGGAAGGAATTCAAGGTTGGTGATATGGTTCTTATTTTCAACTTGCGGCTGAGGTTATTTCCGAGAAAGCTCAAGTCAAAGTGGAGTGGGCCATTCGAAGTTGTATGTGTGACTTCTTTTTGTGCTCTTGATCTCAAGAACAAAAATGGCGAAATTTTTCGAGTTAATCGACATCGTGTCAAGTATTATTCGGGAAAGTTTGATGACATCCACGTGGTGGCATTCATTCCTTTAAAGTGATATGATGGTAACATGTATCATGTCGCGACGTTAAATCAGGCACTTCTTGGGAGGCAACCCATTTCTTTTTCTTTCTCTCAGATTTTCTTTTTAGCTTTGGATTTTTGAGCTAATTATTTATGAGATGTTGCAAGGATTGTGATGAAGCAGTGCAGAACAAAAGGAAAGAAATTGTAGTCTCTGAAGTTTGACAGTGCGTCCACGGTGCACTTTTGCGCGGTTCACGCTGGCATGAGCCAAGTTTGCTTAGTCTCTAAAGTTTACTAGTGCGGCCGCGATGCATTTTTGTGCGGTCCGCGCTGAAAAGTCAAAAGTATGGTGCTCTCTGAAGTTTTCCACGCGGCCGCAGTCATGTTTGTGAGGTCCACATGGGCTGCTTAGTGCAAGGCTGCAATGAAAACACCCAGCGCGGTCCGCGGTCACTTTTGCGTAGCCGCGTTGGTAGGTGAGTACGGGCCCCAATGAGTGTCTATAAAAAGAGACCAAGAGTCTCATTTTACCCTTTTGGCACTTTGAAAACCCAGAACCCTAATTTTACTGTTCCTCATTTTCTGAGCTTGTTATTCCTTCTTGATTGGATTAATTGCACTCATTCTTCATCAATCTGGTAACATCTCATGCACTCATGACTAATTAATTTCTTAGTTTTCATCTTCTTTGTTGCCAGTAGTGTAACTTCTCTTTTTCTTCTCATTTTTCTTTGAATTACTAGTTTAGGTTAGATTCTTTGCTCGTTGTATACTGACCATGCTTAAGGATTGGGTAACTAAGTAGGGATAAGTAGGAGTTGATATTTGAACAAAAATGAACAAAAACATGACACCCTAACTAGGTTCCCTAACCCTAGCTTAGCGCAGACTGCGGTAGCTTTTGCGTGATCGTGCTACCCTGACACGGTCCGTGTTGCATTTCTATGCAGACCGCAGAGTTCTTTTGTTGCATTTTTAATGTACCCAGCGCGGCCACATCGCACTTTTGCACGGACCGCGCTGGAGCACCGTGGCTGCATCCCCATTTTTGTACGGCCCGCGGTGAGAGATTCAGAGAGTGTGTTTTGGGGACTTTTAACAGCACAGTCGCATTGCACTTTTGCGTGGACCGCGCTGGTCCACCAAAGCTGCGTTCCCATTTTTGTGCAGCCCGCGGTGGGAGATTCAGAGAGTGTGTTTTAGCACCTTTGCCCAATGAGGACCGCGACCACTTTTGTGTGGTCCGCGGTGTTATGTACTGCAACCTGTTGCGCCACTGTGTTATACACTTGTATCCTCAACCTGTTTCATTTACCTGGTTCACTGCACGTGCTTAAACCAAAAATTTTAGATGCTTATCTTTGTAGAGAATGGTTAGACAAAGGGGCGGCAAACAATCAGAACAACCCGGGAGAAGTGGTTCTTTCTGAAGGGGTAAGGGCAAGAGAATAGTCAAACTCACTCCCCAAGCTCGGGAGACATAAAAAAACCCAAAATTTGATAAACGCTGTTGATAAGGCTGCTTCTCATTAGTCGGGGAGTGAGTATGGGCTCTCTAAATGCATCTCCTCGAATTCAAGCCCAACTCCCATAACCGACCCCATCCACCTAGTTGATACCCCTCCACCATCACCCACATCCAAAAGACCAATGAATGTAGTCTCAGATTCTTCTAACGAGTCTGCAACCGGTAGTGGGAAGTACTCCACCTCCCCCACAACTTCATTATCTGGGGATAGTGCAGGAAAAGATGAGAAAGGTGAGCCGCAGATTGAGGGTATTGAAAGAACTAGAAAACCTGAAGCTTGGAAAGATCGATTTGTCAGTCAAGTGGCATTCCACAAGTTTAGGGAGTAGTGGCCGGTGAGGAAGTTGATACCAGAGAGAAGTTTTATTGACACTGACCTTTTACCCCACAACTCGAACATGGAAAGGGAGTTCTGAACTAGAAAAGGCTGGGAGTTTTTCTTGGTAAAGTGCAAAGATGCAAATGAGCACATGGTTAGGGAATTCTTCTCTAACGTGGCTCACATTGTCAAGGATACTAAGGTGACCAAAGTGAGAGACAAAGTAGTGTTTTTTGATGGCAACTCCTTGAATGACTATTTGGGGTTCAGAGATGAGGATGAGTTGCTTTACCTAGCAAATTCAGAAATGGGGGAGGAAGCCCGTCCCTTGTTGGCTCAGTTCTTAGCTATCCCAGGTACTATGCCACAGTGGCTACACGCATGGAACACCTTTAAATTTGAGGCTCGAGGGTGGTTGACATTTGTGTGAAGTCAGCTTGATCCTTCTGCCCACGATAATACTATTCCACTTACCCGAGCTATTCTCGGTGCATCTATTATGGCAAAGTACCCTATCAATATAGGCAATGTGATGTCCAGGGTGATTTTTGCTGTGGGGAAGGAGCATGACCAGAACTACCCTTTTCCCAACACCCTTTCCATGTATTTTAGAGATCTGGAGGTGGAGAAGAAAAGGTATACCATCAAGTCCAAGCCTGTGGCTCCCTACTCTTGGTATATCATGCAGGCTTTGGACAACCCTAAATCCGAGAACTATAAGCCACCTGCTTCTGTCCCCCACTGGCTAGTCTGAGGATCTAGTTGCTGTAGAGACTTCTACCATACCTCATCAAGCTTGCTGCCACTACAGTTGTAAACGTTCCTCTAAGACCATCCTCTTCCGTTGGTCCCAATACTTCAGCGGGCCTGGGGGTGCTATCATCGAGGACTCAACCCTTCACTGCCCATCAGTTGAGCTAGACATTGGCTAGCTTGAACAACTAGATGTCAGCTGCGACATCCAAGTTTCCACATTTTCCTCCACTATCCAGACCCAATCAGCACCTCAGCCTGCTCAGATTCCTCAGTCCATTGAGGACACTTTGAAGAAGCTCCTGGAGAACCAAGAACTTATTATGAAGACACATGCCACTTGACTACTGCTGTAGAAGTCACATGGCAAGGCTCTGAAGGAGCTTTTCAAGGAGCACAAGAAGATGAGGAGATCACGAGCTTATAAGAAGTCCGTGAAGCATCTCAGGACAAATATGGACAAGCTATTGGTAGATCATATGCCTCTAGACTTGTTATTCGGGGACCCAGCCCTAGATCTAACAATACCAACAATAGAGTCACAGTAGGAGCGGGCACCCATGTAGCGTAGGAAGAAGAGGAAGCTCCCTAATATAGCTGATGTACTGATTGAGGTGGCAGTCCCACAGGAGGCTTGTATATTCTACTCTCCTATTGTACATATTCATTCGATTTTCTATTTTCGCAAACTTTTTTGTTTTTAGCTTTATAGATAGGCTCATAGCCTTATATTTTGTTTTTTGTATTTTCAATAAGTGCTTGGTTTTCTTAATGCCACGGTTATTTCCAAGGAAGGAATTGTGCAAACCAGGTTGCTCTTCCCAATGATAGATCAGGTGACAACCTTCTTAAGGGTTTGAGTCCATTTTATTGATTTTTCTTTTATTTTTGATAGTTGTAGTTAAGGGTACCTCAAGCAAAGCTTCACTTGGGCCTAGCACATTTTCCTTTGATCCCATGATCAAATACATAATGTTGTGCTTATGATGGTTAAAGTTGTAGCTTTGAGACTCTTGCGTTGACCAAAGAATCATCATGTGGTCATTTTGGACCATAGTGAGCTTGAATCATAACTAAGGTCGTTGTGGGCCCTCGACTCGATGTCTTTAGCAATCCCATTACGTGTGTGGTGAGGAATCAAATTGTGAGTCCAAGTCCCGAGACAATGGTCTTGAACTTGCCCTAAGTGTTTGTTGAGGCGAAATCCTGGGTGAAATTTGACTTGAGAAATGATTATAGGATCACCTTGATCCAATTGTTAAGTTGAACAATTCCATAGCCTACCAATGAAATGATCCCTAGTTAACCCTTTTGAGCCTTGAACCTTTTTCTTTCAAGAACCAATGCTACAAGCCTATACCCATTCTAAAAGATACCCTCTCTTGGCACCCAAATCTTCTCTTGAGCAATGGCAAATGTCTAAGTTTGGGGGAATGACAAGAAAGGAAACAAAGTATTAAAAGGTACAAAAGCAAAAGAAAAGGAAGGCAATAAAAAAGAAAGAAAAGAAAAGAAAAGGCAAAAATGAAATCCAATGTGAACAAGAATAAAAAGGGATTCAAGAAAAGCAAAAGTGAAAAAGGTGTGAAAAAAGTAGAAAAATGAGAAATGTTTTGAATTGCATAAGAAAGAGCGACAATCTGTCCCTCTAACCCCTTGAAATGAAGTGAAATACTCAAATGAGTCAAGAAAGTGTGCCAAAATGAATCAAAAGAAGTGCTTAAGGGAAGATTGAACCCACTTGAATAAAAATATGTCCTACCCTTACCCAAAAGCCTTCATATTTGACTCTACAAAAGCCCTATAGGATCTTGAGTTGTAGGGAACCTACCTTAGTGGATACCTACATAAGGGAAAAGCATATGGTACTTAGAGCCGGACATGTGACCTTCTTCTTGAGAGAGATGAGTAAAATTCCATCAACCTTAGTTTGTGTGTCAATAATCCAAAAAGGTGAGGTTCGCTTAGGTAGAGTGAGGATGTGTGAGTTTGGGTTCCACAATGACCAAAGTAATTGAGAGAATTCTTTGATGAAATGTGTCAACTCTTGATGCTCTTGTGTCACACTTGATCCAAAGTTTTTTGAGTTTAAATGTGTTAATGATGCATTCGTATTAAGGGCAATTGTTAGTCCCAATTGATGCTTTTTGAGGTTGCTTTAGGGTAGATGGAATTACTTGGATTTTCCTTTAAAGGGCGGGTCTTATTTTGTTTGCTTGAGGACAAGCAAGAGTTTAAGTTTGGAGGAGTTCATAACTTAGGATTATACCATGTTTATACCCCTACTTGCTATTGCTTTGGTTACAAATTGTTACAAAATAGTCCCAAAATACTTACAAGTTGTGCTTGATTGCAGGTTTGAACGACCAAGTGACAAATGTCAAAGATCAGCTCAAAATGGAGTGAAACCGGCTCAAGCATCAAAGACCAAGAAAATTTAAGGAAATAGAGCCTAGTGCGGACCGCGCAACAGTGACCGCGACCGCACTAGAAAATTCAGAGAGAAGGTATTTACAAGACTTAAGCTACACGGCCGCTGTCAGATTCACGCGGCCCGCGCTAGAGCCCTCCGCGGCCGCATTGCCCTTTTACACGGTCCGCGTGAAGGAGATTCAGAGAGCTTTCATAATGACAAATCAAAGCCACGTGGCCCGCGATCTGTTTTACGCGGCCCGCGCTAGACCTCTCTGCGGCCGCGCTGCCTTTTACGCAGTCTACAGTCCTCAACTTCAGAGAAGCTGAAATCATCAGTCCAAGAGCCAGCGCGGTCGCGATTCTTTTTGCGCAGTCCGCGCTGACCCTGCAGGGGTATTTTTGTCTAGTTTTTCCAGCCTAGTATAAATAGAATATTTTACCATTTTAGGGCAGTTTTCAGATATTCTAAACGCAGCTATGCACCTGGGAACAAGATTGTAGCCATTTGTGGCACTTTTGCTATTTATTATTATAGATTCTATTCAGTAATTAATTAATATGTTCAGTTCCTCATCTATTTATTTTGTTTCCCCTTTTGGTATGTGTAGCTAAACCCTTTAGCTAGGGTTGTGGCTCAACCCTAGTGTAGATAATTAATGGTTGTTGCTATCTAGGGTTAGATTGATATTAGGTCTTTGTTATTTGGGTGATTTTGTGTTTCAGTTTCGAATTTGTGGTTGCAAACGTAGATTCAAGCTTAGCGGATTCAACTCTTCTTGAGAAAGAGAGTCCATGAACCCAAAATTGGCCCAACAAGGAATAGGGATGGACCCATATAAAATGGTAGTCCCAATTAACGGGTTAAACCTCGAGAGTATAATCACCCTACTTGAACCCTAGTTGCTTGGTCTAATTGGCCAACCCAATTGGTCTCTAGAGAGCCAATTGGGCAAAATCATTTTTTCTACCGAGAGGTGTGAGAATAGGTACAATTGTGCAACTGTTATAGCATAAGACCCAAATTTATCAATCTACCCTTAGTAACTTCTGCTCATCGATTAGTCACCTAGGTAGTGTCACAACCCTAGTGCCTGCCTCTATATTAAATACAACTTAACAATATTCTCATATCATAATTTAGTTTTAATTATTAGTTTCATAATAGTAGTTATAAAAACAAAGAAAACCAAAAATGTTTGAAGTGACATTAGAAGCACAACCGCATCTCTAGACTAAACAGACAATACAACCCCACTACTAGTTTCCTGTGGAAATTCAATCCCGAACCACTATTTGGGTAAAAGCTATTGCGACCTGCTCTTCCTACCTTGGTGTAGCGTTGAGTCGGAAGTGATTACTTTTTTGCGCCTTTTTCGGGGAGCTTACGGTGTTGACTATCTGTTTAGCTAATTTTTTGTTTTGCTTCTCTTTCCTTCTTGTTTACTAATTTTGTTTGTGTCGATCAATCAGGTACAAATGGCTCTCAATGCAAATGACCCTCTTGGAAATGCCATGGCGGGGGAGGAGGTTGAAGATATTGATCCAGATAAACTTATACCTCTAGCTCCACGTAGAGGTAGAAATGCCAATGAAAATGCGAATCTGAATGAGGATATTCCAGACCCTCCTCCGCCACCGCCATGAGTGGATCCAAGAGTACTCCCAAATGAAGGATATGCGAGTGCCATCATTCCTCCCCGAATCCGGGCGGGGAAATTTCAAATCACAAATGTCATGTTGACCTTTCTCGAGAAAAGATGGTATTTTACGGGCGCCTCCGATCAAAATGCATACAAGCACTTAAAGGGGTTCATTGATACATGTTGGGGTAACAAGCAAACAAATGTATCCGAGGATGCTTTGAGATTGAGGCTTTTCCCATTCTCTCTTTGGGGTAAAGCACTGGATTGGTTAGAAAGGCTCCCCAATCATTCCATCACAACTTGGGACGAATGGGCGGATAAATTCATTGGCAAGTTTTTCTCACCAAGTCATATGGCGGCACTTCGGGATGAAATTTCAGACTTCAAGCAAAAGCCAATAAAACCTTTGCATGAAATCTGGGAGAGATATAGAACAATGGTGAAGGAATTCCCTAATAATGACATGACTAAGGCAATGATTCAACAAACCTTTTATCGGGGCATCAACACCACGAATCAATGCATTGTAAACCAATAACCGAAGGGAACTTCATGAAACTTTCCTACCAAGAGGCATGTGATGTACTTGATGAAATGGCCGACACCTCTTTGGCATGGCAAAGTCGAGCAAATGTGCCCCAAGGTGACCCCACGCTCATCCATTTGCACAAGGAATTGCATAATCATGGCCAAGCTATTGCCGAGCTTACAACAACTATGAATCAATTGGAAAATGCGCAATTGCAACGATTCCAAAACCCAGACCAAGTCAATGCAATGGAAGGTGTTTCCATATTGGAAATGTGGAAAAGAGGGCATTGACAACCTCAAGGTAATTGTGAGCAATCTGACAACAACAGTGATGGTGGTAGTTATCCGAATGAAGGCTATGATGATCAATGTGAGGAATGTCAATATGTCAATAACTACACAGGAAATAAAGAAAATCAAGGGAATCAACATTAGCGTCCCCAAGGAAATTGGGGCAATCAACAAGGCGATGGAAATTGGAATAGTAACAACCAACAACAAGGTGGTGGCAATTAGAACAAAAACAACCGAGGCGGTAATTGGGGTAATCAATACAACAATCAAGGAAATTGGAACAACAACAACCAAGGCGGTAATTGGGGCAATCAAGGCAATAAAAACAACAACAACCAAGCCTATAATTGGGGTAATCAAGGCAACAATCAAGACAATTCTAATGGGAACAATAATAATTGGAGCAACAACAATAACAATCAAGGATGGTGGAATAATAACGGGAATCAAGGCAACCGGGGGCAAGGCTTTCGAAGGCCTATGTACCAACAACTGAACAATCCACCTCCCTTTCAATCTCAAGGTCTAGTTTGTTGGGTAGTCATATGGCGAGAATAGATAATGATGTTCGAACAAATGATGAAGAAGAATCAAGATTGCGATGCTCAATTGGCTTCCCACAATACCTCTATTCGGAATTTGGAGGTACAACTAGGCCAAATCTCTCAATCGTTGAATACTCGACCTGATGATGCTCTACCAAATGATACGGTAATGAAACTGAAGGGAGGTAACAATCATGTGATGGCGGTTACAACAAGAAGTGGGAGAGGCGGTGATGTGCATTCCTCGAATGACAATAAAGTTGTGAATGACGAAGTCGAGTTGCATGATGATAATGTGCCTTTGGATGTTGATGATGTAGTTGAACCAAATGTGACCAATGATGTGAGGATTGATATTGATGATGAGGTCAGGGTAGAGACACAAGATACCATGAACCCGTTTAGGGAACACATTATTGATATGCCCAAGCCGGTGATGCCCAAGGCCAAGGCACCTTTCCCTAAGACTATGGTACGATATCTAGCTATAGGTGAGGTAGACCCTAAGTATATTGTGTGGTTCGGTAAAAGGCTTTAGATTCCTGAGAGACCTGGTAAGAGAGACCAAGTTCAACAATTCACTAACAACTCGCAAGAGCGATGGGGCTAATTGGCAAAACAAGAAAGCTACAAGGCCAAAATAGGTAAATTGGAAGGACAAATCAGGGACCTCGAATTTGCCAAGAGTATCCAAGCTACCGCAGATGAAAGGGAAAAGAAACAACTAACTCGGGAAAATGAAGCTCTCAAAGCTCAAATCCAGAAAATAAGAATAGCAGCTAGAAACCCGGAAAGAACCCGAGTAGATGAAAGGCTTATAAGCAGTCTGAGGAAGAAAGCACTTGAGAGTCAAGATGATTTAGAAAAATCTGAAGCCAATCTAGAAAATTTCCGGGCCCAATTGGCAAAGAATGCAGAAGGGAGGACATAGTTTGTGCAGCAAATGAAAAGAAAATATGAAGGGACCATCACAAACCTGAGAAGAAAGTTAACCAACCTTGAGAATAAGGCGGCAAAGCAGGCCAAAGGCTTTAAAGCTGACAGGGAATATTGTTATACTTTAATGGCTCAGATGGAGGAAGAAATGTAACAGCTGCAAAATCAAAACCATCACGACACTCAGGTGCTAGAAGCCAAGAGTCAACAAATCGGGCGGCTACTTCAGGAAAAGGGTAGGATTCGAGAGAGGATTAGAACTATTACTGACTACATCGTCACAAAATGCCAAGAATGTGAGGATATGGCCTGAACCACCTCTTTCGCTGCAGTGATGACATTCATCTACCATATAATGAGTGATTTGGAACGGCTACAAAGGTATCTCGCACATATGCCCGTGGCGAGATTGAATGATGTCCCACGGGCCCCAGGAGTTGACGCTTGAATGTATTCCTAATCTTTCATTTATCGAGTCTGTATTTTGGTTTATTTTGGGTCTATTCATAGTTTTATATTCCAAAAAATAAGTAGTTTGAAGTCTTTGTAATAGAAGTTTAGGAATTTTTAATTACGAAATTCGAAAATTCCCACAAAATTGTTTCTTTATTTTTTGCATTTATTTTTCTTGAACTACGTAATGATCTGATTCACGCGATGTTGTGATACGTAAGCAATCCTTATTGGATCCGATCATAATTTTGTGAATAATTCCAATAAGAAAAAGAAAATGAGAGAAGAAAAATCAAAAGAAAAAATGAGAGAAGAAAAGAAAAGAACAAGGAAAAGAAAAAGAAAGAGATGAAAGGGAAAGAGTGGGAATTCGAAAGTGGAAAGAAGAAAAATTGGGAAGAATAAGTAAAGCCGAGATGAAGCATGCAATAAATACGTAGAAACACATTTAAATGTATAGGTGCATCACACAACCAACATGCGATTACCTATGTATTATTTGTTTCAAACTAACCATTTTGTTACTGTTACGTCTAGTCGAGGTTTTTTCTAGAATGGTGGTTGATATTTGTGGTAATCTGGCTTCGCACCCATACTTTACGAGATCAAAAGGGAGCATAAAAAAGTCTTCAGAAATGACTCTGCCAACAATCCCCATTATAGATGATAGTCCAATCTCAGGCATCCCGATCTCAGAATCGGCAGCTGCCGAAGAAAATAGAATCCTACGTCTCCGGGTTATGGAAATGTGAGATGCTTGGTCAAATGGAAGAGATCCACCAAGTGCAATCTCGGCATTCCCTGAACTCTTCCTAGAGCAAGTGATACATCCACTGTCCCGATCAGTCACCCAAATACACCACTAGGACACCCAACTATCTCAGTTCATTTTGTGGGAACACCTTTTGAGGTTCGCCCCGAAGTGTTAATGTCCGGTGCAGCTTCAAATATCATTACCACTCTATCTTGCTCGTCCATGACGCAACCTACATTGCGCAGGCCTAGTTTTGACCCATCATCTTTCACCTTCCAAACACCATTCTTCCCAATGGAACCTCCTTAATTTCTCACTTATAGTTACTCCAAACCACCTCGGTATGAGTTCACTGTTGGGCAAGAAAAGACTACCGAAACTCCTAAGCAAAAAGAGATTGCGAGAAAGATGAGGAATTTGGAACAGAATCTTAAAAGCATACAAGGCTTGAGTGGACAGAAAAGTGTATCTTATGACGACTTGTGTATGTTCCCTTATGTGCATCTACCATTGGGATTTAAAACCCCAAAATTTGAGAAGTATGATGGGCACGCTGACCCCATTACCCACCTCAAGAGGTATTGCAACCAGCTGCAAGGAGCAAGTGGAAAGAAAGAAGTCCTCATCGCCTACTTCGGAGAAAGTTTGGTTGGTATCGCATCTGAATGGTACATGGACCAAGATATATCCCGCTGGCACATATGAGATGATCTTGCTCAAGATTTTGCCAGGCAGTTCCAGTACAACATTGATATTTCTCCCGACAGGAACTCATTGACAAATTTAAAGATGAAATTCTCGGAAAGCTTCCGAGGGTACGCGGTTAAATGGAATAAGTAGGACTCCAGTGTAAAGACCCTGATGGATGAAATTGAAATGGTTACGGTTTCCGTCCAAGCCCAAGAGGTTTATTACTTCCAAAATATGATGTTTGCAATGAGTAAACTATTTGCTGAAGCCATCAAGATTGGCAAAATGGTTGAAAATGGGTCAAATTTTGAGCCAATATGCTATCAGGGCGGCCTCTCAAACCATCTAGGGTGGGTCTGGAGGAGTAGAAAATAGAAATAAAAAGGAAGAAACATCAATGACAGCGTCGAGTACAAGGAAACTCCGTACTCCCAAATCCTTTTTCTCTAGGAGAACCCGAAACACTATTACCCCCACTTAGATGTGGCCTATGCTCCTCAGCCATACACTGTAATGAATACTCAACCTTATATTCGGCCACAACAACACGCCAATCAAAACCAAGCACCATTTTCTAGAAACCGGCCTCCTTACCAAACTCACTACAACCCCCGACCTCCATAAAACAATTTCCACGCTCGTGAACCACCCAAGAGGAAAAATTGCACATCAATCGGTGAATCGTATTTCAGTCTGTTACCCAAAATTGTTCGTATTCCAGTCTGTTACCCAAAATTGTTCAAATAGGTCTGCTGCAGCATGTTCCCCAAACAAAGCAGAACCCTGCATCACCCGCTTACAGAGCTGGTGCCCGATGCGCCTATCACTCAGGTGTAGAAGGGAATGACACGGATGATTGCTGGACTCTGAAGAGAGCCGTGGAGAACTTGATAGAACAAAGGAAGATAGTGCTAAGGGATGAAGATATTTCCAATGCGACCAATAACCCACTGTCATCCCAAAATAATGGGCCGATAATCAAAAATGATTTGTGAGGATAAGGAGTTTGACCCGAGTTGAAGGCCATCATTGCCATTACTGATGTAGAAAAGAAACCAAAAGCTGCCCCGAAACAAGAAAAAGGGGAGAAAAAGAACAAAAGCACCCCTCTGAACTCGGAGAAGGAAATGGAAGTTGAAACTGGGCAACGCCCCACAAAGATGCTATTCTCTATGTCCCTCGAGGCCGCAAAGAGAAGCAGATGACATTGAGTCCTCCTAGGAGATTTGAGCTGAACAAGGCAATCTAAATATATATACCCAAGAAAGCTTACGTGATGTGAAGGCCAATAAATCCACCGAGGCTGAGTGAGCCCATGGTTATTGGCCGAGCGCCACAAAAGCCCATGATAGATTCTGCCGTTGTGCCCTAGAATTATAACAAGTCAATAGTTACATATAAAGGAAAAGAAATCTCTGGAGAAGTGCAAGAAAATAACCCGGCTCAAATGTATTTCAATTTGGAAGAGGTGAACAATGCCACTAGAAAGAGCTTCCCATCTCAGAAGCCGGTGAGAGCTGAAGAAGCAGATGCTTTCTTTCAAAAAATGAAGATGGAAGATTATGAGGTGATCGACAAGCTTTGAAAGTCTCCCGCACAAGTCTCTTTATTATCTCTATTGATGAACTCCACTGAGCATCAAAAGGTATTGATCAAGACCCTCACGAAGCATATGTTCCTGTGGAAACCACTGTAGAGCAGTTGGAGAGAATGGCAAAAAGCATTTTCGCAGTCAACCAAATATCTTATAGCAAAAATGATTTGCCCCAAGAAGGGGCCACACACAACAAAGCCCTTCACCTGACAACATGCGAAGGGTACTACGTGAAAAGGGTTATGTTGGACGGGGGTTCTAGAGTAGATATTGCCCACTCTCAACTCTGCAACGCATGGAAATTGGTATCGAGAGAATCCAAACCAACAATGTCTGTGTACGTGCCTTTGATGATATATAAAGGGATACAATAGGAGAGATTGATCTGATTCTGACCATCGACCCAGTAAACTTTGAAGTAACCTTCCAAGTTTTGGACATGGATACTTTTTATAACATTCTTTTGGAGAGGCCGTGGATTCATACAGTAGGGGCTGTACCTTCTACTCTTCACTAGATGGTGAAATTTGAGCATGAGGATGAAGATTTTGTGGTCTATAGGGAAGATGAGCAATCGATTTATTGGGTGCCATCAGTCTCGTGTCTTGAAGCAAGAGAGGGGAGTGAACACATAGTTTATCAGGCCTTCGAGATCATGGTCGTAGACCAGTGCGAAGAAGGAAACCCGTTCCCTCAACCCTTCCTTTCAAATGCATCCATCATGGTAGCCAAGGAAATCACTAGGCATGGCTTCAAACCTAGGAAGGGGCTCGGGAAATCAGTACAAGGAATAGTTAAACCTATCACCCTGCCTATTGGTGAAAAGTTCATTGGGGTAGGCTTCCGACCCACACCAGCTGATATAAAATGGGTGGATGGTAGAAAGAATGAGGGCCGGGTCTTGCCTCAGCCAGTGTTGCATCTGTATAAAATATTTGTCAAGCCCAAATATAATAAAGAAGAATAAGAAGGTGAGGCCTTTACGGCAGAATAAATTGAAGAGATATACAGGCAATGGGGAAGATATTGTACGAAACCCACATGGTCCAGACGAGGGAAGGCTCAAGAACCGCTGAGGTGCTGTATATGGGACTTGAGGCCAAACTGCAAAATTGGAAGGCTACGCCATTCCAGATCAGACGGGAGTCCCGGTAGACCTGTCCTTCATCTTTTCAGCATCATGAGCTATTCCAGGGTGTAACTCAGATATTTTTCTTTAGTTTCATGTCTTTTAATTTCCAATGTAAACCCTGTTATTTTCTAAATTCAATGAAATGAAATCAATATTTCAGCGTCCATCTTTCTTTATTCCTTCTGATTTTTGTTATTTTTAATTTCTTCTTTCAGTTCTAATAATGCAGCTTCAAATAACATGACATACTTCCAAACTTCATTCCCAGATCCAAACACGCAGTCTAACTACGAAATAATGAACCAAGAACCAGAATATGATGAAGAAGAGGCTTTTAGGAAAATAAATTAGGAACTGCAACAATTTGAGAATAAACCTAAGCCAAACTTAGATGATGCTGAACCGATTAATTTGGGTAATTATGAAGAAATCAGGGAAACCAAGATAAGCATTCACACAGACGAAAAACCCGGATGCATTAATCCAACTCTTGTTTGAGTTCAAAGACGTGTTTGTTTAGTGATATGATGACATGCCAGGACTAAGTATTGATTTGGTGGTTCATAAGTTGCCAACTTACTCCGATTATTCCCCTATCCAGCAAAAGAAAAGAAAGTTTAAAACTGATGTTAGTGACAAAATCAAATAAGAAGTCATGAAACAGTTGAAAGCAGGGGTGATCCGAGTGGTTCGGTAGACCACATTACTAGCCAATGCAGTTCCAGTGCCAAAGAAAGACGGGAAGACCTGAGTGTATGTGGATTATAGAGATCTAAACAAGGCAAGTCCCAAAGATAACTTCCCTTTGCCAAACATCTACATCCTTGTTGATAACTACACCAAACATGAGATACAGTCTTTCGTGGATTGTTATGTAGGATATCACCGGGTGTTGATGGATGAAGAAGATGCAGAAAAGACCGCTTTTACCACACGTTGGGGTACATACTATTATAGGGTCATGCTATTTGGTCTAAGAATGCTAGGGCAACTTACATGAGGATCATGACTGCCATTTTTCATGATATGATGCACCAAGAGATAGAGGTGTATGTGGACGACGTGATCATGAAATGAAAAACTGAGGACGACCACGTTCGGGACTTGAGGAAATTCTTTGAACGGTTGCATAAATATGATTTGAAGCTGAACCCATCCAAATGTGCATTTGTAGTCCCATCGGGCAATGATATGGGCTTTATAGTCAGCTGGAGGGGTACTGAGTTAGATCCGACAAAGATAAAGTCTATTCGGGATTTGCCTCCTCCAAGAACCAAGAGAGATGTAATGATTTTATTAGGCAGATTGAACTATATCAGCCGGTTGATTGCTCAGTGACATCTACGTGTGAACCCATATTCAAATTGCTGAAGAAAGATGCAACAATCAAATGGACAGATAAATGTCAAGAAGCTTTTGATAAAATCAAAGAGTATCTGTCTAACTCACCAGTCCTGGTCCCACCTGAACTAGGTAGGCCTCTGTTCTTGTATCTAACAGTCTTGGAGAATTCTTTCGGCTGTGTCCTCGAGAAACATGATGTGACCGGAAAGAAAAAGCAAGCAATCTAGTATCTGAGCAAAAAGTTCACCAGTTATGAAGGTAAGTACACTTTGTTGGAAAGAACTTGTTGTGCTTTAACTTGGGTCGCTCAGAAGTTGAGACATTATCTACAAGCCTACACCACTTACCTCATAACCAGGTTGGATCCTTTGAAATACATATTCCAGAAACCAATACCCACGGAAAGTTGGCAAAATGGCAGAGCATGCTCACTGAATTTCACATAGTCTATGTCACTCGCACGGCAATGAAAGCCCAGGCGTGGATCATTTGACTAAAAACATGGTTGATGATGAATACCAGCCTTTGAACACTTACTTTTCGAATGAAGAGGTAAATTCGGTCAAGGCAATATCCGAGGATACTACTGCTTGGAAAATGTTCTTTGATGGAGCGGTAAATGCAAATGGTATCTCACATACTGGTCAACATTATCCAACCACAGCTGGCTTCAATTTTTCTGCACAAACAATGATGCCGAGTATGAAGCCTGCATTATGGGTATGAACATGGCAATCGACCAGGACGTTGAAGAGTTGTTAATCATGGGAGACTCGGATATGATCATCCGGCAAGCTCGGGGAGAATGGGAAACCCGAGATGTTAAGCTTTTCCCTTACATGCAGCATGTGGAAGATCTTGGCAGGTGATTCAAGTCAATAAAGTTCAGGTACATCCCTCGTTTCCATAATGAACTGGCCGATGCACTTGCTATTTAGCCTATGTTGCCGTACCCAGACAATGTCACATAGATCCCTTGGAAATATAAATTCGGGAAAAGCATGGTTACTGTAATATTATTGAGGTAGAACCAAATAGTTAACTATGGTATCATGACATCAAAAGATTTTTGAAAACTAAAGAATACCCCGAGCAAGCCAGTGGGGACCAAAAGAGAACCATTAGAAGGCACGTATGTGGTTTCTTTTGGAGTGGTTACATCCTGTACAAAAGAGCTCCAGACCTCAACTTGTTAAGATGTGTTGACGCAAAGGAGGCTATAAGAATCATGTATGAAGTGTACACATGAGTATGTGGATCCCACATAAACGGGTACATTATGGCAACTTCGAGCAGGCTATTACTGGGTGACCAAGGAAAAAGACTATTTCGTCTTTGTCCGAAAGTGTCATCAGTGTCAGGTACACGGTTATTTGATTCATGCACCGCCCACAGAACTGCATCCCATGTCAGCAACTTGGTCATTTGTTGCTTGGGGCATGGACGTCATTGGGCCAATCGAGCTAAAATCCTCAAATGGGCACAGATTCATATTGGTCTCCATTGACTACTTCACAAAATAGGTCGAAGCCATCACTCTTAAATCCGTCACCAAGAAATTTATGGTAGATTTCGTGCACTCTAATCTTATCTACCGTTTTGGTATTCCTGGAACTATCATCATAGATAATGTTGCAAGCTTGAACTGTCGTTTGATGAAGGAGATATGCAAACAATTCAAAATAATGCATCAAAATTATACTCATTATCAACCTAAAGCCAGTGGTACCATCAAAGCAGCAAACAAGAACATCAAAAAGATTTTGGGAAAGATGATTCAAAGCTTCAGGCAGTGGCATAAAAGGATGCCTTTTACACTACCGGGATATCGCATTATGGTGCGCATATCGGTTGGAGCAACCCCATACCTCTTGGTCTATGGCGCTGAAGCCGTAATACCTACGAAGGTCGAAATCCCTTCTCTCTGGATCATTGTCGAAGCTGAAACTAAAGACAGTGATTTGGTCAAGACCCGTCTGGAAGAGTTGACCTTGATTGATGAAAAGCGAATGGTTGCGGTCTGCCAGGGCAGTTGTACCAACAATGAATAACCCGTGCTTAAACCAAGAAAGTGTGGCCCAGGAATTTCAAGGTAGGGAAACTTGTGTTAAGAAACATTCTTCCCCATCATCAGGAAGCGAAAGGAAAATTCGCTCCTAATTGGAAATGCCCGTATATCATCAGAAATATATTTCCAAGAGGGGCGTCATATTTAGGAGATGTCCCTAAGTAGTTGTGAATGCGGATGTAGTGAAAAGGTACTATGTTTAGGCTTTATGTAGCAACATTGTCTGATTGGGATGACGAAGGCTTTCATTCTCGCTACCCAAACACTTTCAGCATTTTACAAACCCTTAGAGCCACTTACTCTTCTTTAACTACCCTCTTTGGAATCCGAAGGTGTTATTGAAAAAGAAAAAGAAAGAAAAAAGAACAATGAAAAAGAAAGAGAGAGAAAAAATGGGAAAAAAGCATCAAAACAAAATATAGAAAAAGAGAAAATAAGCCAAAATAGAGAAACAAAACAAAATGTTTTCCTGAACTATATTCGACTTGATTCCGAAAGGATACGTAGGCAGTCTCTCTCTGGGGTTCTGTCATAACAAAATAAAAAATCCAGTTTTCCTAAAAAGTAAAACTGGGGCAGATGCTACAATGGTTCATCGATGATCCCACCTGAAAGGTTCCAAAGTTGTAGTTCGATCCAATTCTTTTTACCCAAATCTTTTCCAAGTCATTCTGATCAATCGGCAAAAGGTTTCGAACTTAGATAACACAATTGTTTGGATTCGATACAATCAAAATGAGAGAGTCTTATCGGTGAAAAGCTAGCCTAGCTAGTGAAAACTCGTAAAGAGCACTATCAAGCGACGATGAGAAGAGAAATGAAAGAGGTCGATTTACAAAAACCCGCAAAGGGCATCGTCGATCGAAAAGAAGACACCCCTCACCACCATTAGAATCCTAGCAAGGTTTTTCGATTTGGAAATGTGTGTCACAATGAGTTTATGAGAAGTTGTGAGGATCAGGCATCCAGTCCAAGAAGCATGTCATGTCTATTGAAGTCTACATGTACCCAGATAAGTCATTCCTTCCTCCCTGAAAGGGACGTTTCTCTTTAAATTCATCTTCTTGCCTCCTGTTTATTTTCCCTCGAATCCTTTTCAGTCTAACTCTATTTTCGAGATTAATACAAAGAAAAGGTGGTAAGATTGGCTTTACAAGGTTATACCTGACAAAAGCCAAAAAAAGTACCCAGCCTCAGTGGGTGCATCAAGTCCATCCCGACCGACCATGATGGCTGATGCTCTGAAATCAAAGTTACAAAAAATGAAAAAGAAATCTGAAGTCAAAATCCCTTAGAAGCATAATAAAGTGAAAAAATCAAAGACTCATATGGGTGAGCCATCGCGAGAAATTTTGAAAAGCTTAGTTCCTCGGTTTAGGAGAGAGATCAATCTTCAGAAAAGTTAGCAACCAACAGAGGTTCTCACTAAAAGAGTTAAGCCGAGGTCGAGTGATCAAAACAATCAAGGCCAAAAAACCAACCATCGTTTCAAACTAACAATTTTTCTTTATTTGGAAAATTAAAAAAGGTGCAACCCAAAGCAACCGTGCAAAATCAGGTGCAACCAAAAGGAAAACATGCACAAAAGTTAGAAATAGCTTCGCAGTAACAATCAACCCAAAAGGGAAGTTTTCCTCCAAAAATTTGTCCTGCATTTAATTGAAATAAAATGAAATGGAAAATAAAAAGAAGAGAAATAAAAAGAAACATCCAAAACAAAAATGATAATTTAAAATCTCCAATATCAAGTTTTACCTTTTACCAGCATTAGGGCTCCAATCCCTGAGTTGAGTTTTTAGATATAGGGCCTCCATCCCTAGTCACTTTTTACCAACATTAGGGTTTTAATCCCTGAGTTGAGTTTTTTAGACATAGGGCCTCCATTCCCTAGTCACCTTTTTACTAACATTAGGGCTCCAATCCCTGAGTTGAGTTTTTAGACACAGGTCCTCCATTCCCTAGTCGCCTTTTTACCAACATTAGGGCTCCAATTCCTGAGTTGAGTTTTTAGACATAGGGCATCCATTCTCTAGTCGCATTTTTACCAACTTTAAGACTCCAATTCATGAGTTGAGTTTTTAGACATAGGGCCTCCATTCCCTAGTCGCATTTTACCAACATTAGGGCTCCAATCCCTGAATTGAGTTTATAGACATATGGACTCCATTCCATAGTCTCATTTTCACAAACATTAGGGCTCTAATCTTTGAGTTGAGTTTTTAGACATAGGGCCTCCATTACCTAGTCGCCTTTTACCAATTTTAGGGCTCCAATCCTTGAGTTGAGTTTTTAGACATAGGCCTCCATTCCCTAATCGCCTTTCTAGCAACATGAGGGCTCTAATCCCTGAGTTGAAATTTTTAGACATAGAGCCTCCATTCCCTAGTCACTTTTTATTAACATTAAGAGTCCAATCCCTGAGTTGAGATTTTAGATATATGGCCTACATTCTCTAGTCGTCTTTTTACCAATATTAGGGCTCCAATCCCTAAGTCGTAATCGCCTTTTACCAACATTAGGGCTCTAATCCCTGAGATGAGTTTTTAGACATAGGTCCTCCATTCCATAGTCGCCTTTCTACCAACATTAGGGCTCCAATCCCTGAATTGAGTTTTTTGGACATAGGGCCTCCATTCCCTATTCACCTTTTTACGAACATTAGGGCTCCAATCCCTGAGTTGAGTTCATAGATATAGGGCCTCCATTCCCTAGTTGCCTTTTTACCAACATTAGGGCTCCAATGCCTGAGTTGAGATTTTTAGACATAGGGCCTCCATTCCCTAGTTGCCTTTTGCGAACATTAGGGCTTCAATCTCTGAGTTAAGACTTTTATATATAGGGCTTCCATTCGCTAATCTCCTTTTGCCAATATCAGGGCTCCAATCCCTAAGTTGAGATTTTTAGACATAGGGCCTCCATTCACTAGTTGCCTTTTGCCAACATTAGGGCTCCAATCCCTGAGTTGAGATTTTTAGACATAGGGCCTCCATTCCCTAGTAGTCTTTTGTCAACATTAGGGCTCCAATCCCTGCGTTGACATTTTAGATATATGGCTCCATTCCCTAACTTTTCCCTACTAGATAAACATAATTCTTATTTTTATTTGCTTTCGAAAAAAAAAAAGAGACAAAATAAAAAGAAAAAAAGAGAGAAAAGAAAAAAGACAAGAAAAAAAGAGAATAAGTTCAGACTTTTGGCACAAATAGCTCAAGAAATTTTCCTAATAAAAAATGGGGCAGAAAAATTTCGTTAGTTTATTTATTTTAGCATCTGAGCAGGTTTGACCTCGAGGTACATGATCCGAGGTAGCCAAAAGAATGAGCCTCAGTCCAGAGTAAAGAAAAGAACAAAAGAACAAAAGATGTGAATTCATATGTTGAAGCGGACAGTGATGTGGACTGCTCATGATATGATTGAAGTCACAAGATTCGCATATCCCGCTTTGATCCAATGCTGAAGAAAGAACCAGTATCTGCAGCTGACGAGCATCAAGATTCGGACCGGAGTCTACAACAAGGACCAACCAAGACTCAAGATCAAGCTTCAAGAGATTTATAGATAGAAATCTTGTAACTCGTAGTTGATAGGCCTAGCTAGCTTAGCTTTTAATTTTCCTTTTGGTATAATAAGGAGGTCAACAAACAGTGGCAACAGCAATAAAAGTAAAATCATAGCTTTCCGGTGGTCCCAGCTACCAGAACTTTCAGAACTACATTGACCTGATTCCTCTCTAGCCAAGGATATGTAGGCAACTTTTAATGCAAGGTTCAGTCGGATGCTTTTCAAAAAATCTTCTCATGGAGTGTCAAGCGGGAAAAAGTTCCTCATAATTGCTTATTTTACCTTTACCCGAAAATCGTTTATGTCAATGAGCAAAGTGGGGCAGCTGTGAGCATGTGATTTTTGCCTTGCATGAATTACTCATATAGAATTCCTAAAATGAGAATTTTCCTTTTAATTATTTAGTTTTTAGGAATTATTGTATAATTTTCTGGTTTGTTTGTATTTTTATGCATATGTTTAATTTTTATTTAATTCATAAAAAATATAAAAAAATGTTGCATTTGCATTTAGTATCGAATTTTATGTTTTTAAAATAATTAGTTAATTAATGTTACAAAATCACAAAAATAAATTTTTTTTGCACTTTTTACTTTTAATTTCAAATTTTCGTAATTTTGTCTTTAATTTGGGTTTAATAATTTGTGGCAGTTGTTATTTAAATCCAGTTAGTTTAAGTTGATAGGATAATTTGATTTAAGATGTAGTTTGGGTTTATTTTTATTTTTATGTTAAAAGAAATCAAAAAAGAGTTTGAAATTAATTTCGTTAAAAAAAGGAAAAGAAGTGAATAATAGGTCTTATTGGGCCGTTTCATTAAATCCCCACCAACCCAATTTAATTATAGGATTTTTACATATACATCCCATATACCAAACCTTACTATCATTATTGTGCATTGTTTGTTAATTACCCTCATATCTCATGGTTTTGTTACATAATATGTACCAAACAAGATATTTGCTGATTTTCCATCCTAAATTAACACTAGACAATTAAGGCTAAAATAGAATCTTAATAAATTGACACAAAAAATAACGCCTATCATTATGGTTGATAATTAATGTTTGATTTTCTACCATTTAAATTCTAAATCAGGTAAGGTAACATATTAAATGCTCCAAATATATTAAAGGAACCATAACCTTATAACTAATCTGAAAAACAAACTTAAATTTGCGCTAATTGTAATATTTGCGGTGTCGGGCGAAGGATACAATCCTATGTGTTGGTGTTATTATTTAATTATTATATGATCAATCTTTCTTTATCTTTTCTTCAGTTTCTATATCACACTCCTTTTGTAACATACTGTTTGGCATTTTCTTTAGAATAAAATATGGCATCGAAAACTACGAGAAAGTGTGGAATAGTGTCAAAGTAATCTGGTCATTTAGTCAACGTTGGTTGGCTTTGCAGAATCTTTTGAGAGTTTGATATGTTTAGTTAGTAGTCCCTCAGTTTCAAATACGTAATTTTTAATTATTTTCATACGATTTAAAAAATTTATCTTTTAATATTAATTAACAATGTAGTTATGAAGTATTTCCAGAGAGTTTTAACAATGTAGTCAAATGTAGATATCCCAGTCTACAATTGGGCACAAATTCAACAAAGAATTGGAAGATAACAATACATTATCCCAGAAACTAAAGGTAATATATTCTTGTTTGGTGCAGGGAAAAAAAACAAAAAAAGTAGTAGATGTTGAAGTTGTTTCCAGAGAGTTTTAAAAATGTAGACAATTGTAGTTAAATGTAGTTATGAAGTATTTCCAGAGAGTTTTAAAAATGTAGATAATTGTAGTTAAATGTAGTTATGAAGTATTTCCAGAGAGTTTTAAAAATGTAGATAATTGTAGTTAAATGTAGTTAAATATAGTTATGAAGTATTTCCAGAAAGTTTTAAAATGTAGATAATTGTAGTTAAATGTAGTTATGAAGTATTTCCAGAGAGTTTTAACAATGTAGTCAAATGTAGTTAAATGTAGTTAACGTTTATATGCCGTTTGTTTGTAGCTGATTTGTAGTTAACTGATTGTTGCTAACATAGTTAACTTATTGACACCTTATTATTTTCTTTTTGATCTTGAATTGTAGGTGAGAGCTTCAACAGATTATATACACACTGTGTGACAATTAATTTCATTGAAATTAACTACAATGTTTTTTCTTTATCTACAACATTCTCGTTTCTCATCGACGTTCATGGCATTCATGAACTTGCATTTGATCCAGTCTCAAACTTCTTGATGCTTGGTATCTAGTTTTACAGTGTTCGCGAACATAGTTCTGAATTTATATGTGATTGCATGATAATGTTTGGGCTTTGAGACTGTTTGACAAGTTTACAACTTCTTCAAGCAAGAATGCGGTACTTTCCAGTGTAAGGAAGGACTAATGAACAAGACAAGATTACAAACAACACTTTTAAACAAAGAACTGATAATCTGAAAAATAGAATGAACAAAACAAGATTACAACCGACACTTTAAACCAAGACAAACGTGAATTGAGCTCTAAATTATCCAAAAAAAACTAAATACAAACTATGATGATCCGTTCCTAGATAATGAATATATTAGTAGTTATATAATTAAAATTTGAGTTGAACATCAATAGCATGCTTTTAGGAAAATAAAATCTAATTGTTTTGAATAAAAAATTAAAACTTTCAAAATCAGGAAAAAAATTATTCCTTAAAAGTAGTAATATTACGAGAAATACTTCAATGAGAGTTTTCATGAAACTATTAAGTATATTTTTACAAAATAAAGTCTAACTTTTGTGTTATATACAAAAAATGATAATACAATAACTCTTATTGTGAAACGAAGGAAACTAGAAATATTTTATATGTACAACAGAAGTCTACTATGAAGTGATAAGCAGCTTCCCATCCTTAATAAAAATAAAATGGGATTGTTGCTCAATCTTCATGTGTGATCTATACATCTTCAACCAAACTCTATTTTCGGAACAAGAATCCAAAATTAACTGAAGAAGCGACTGGTTCAAGGGTGGCTGGAGAAGACGACGAAGCACCAACGATGATGGATGGTGGTGTTCGCTGCTGGACTTGACGGTGAGTTTGGACGAAGGGGAGGACGATGGGTGTGCTGAAGAAGATGACAGGGAAGGGGCATGGTTTGAAAATCAAGCCTCTAATTAATTAGTTTGAAAAGATTTTGTTCCACAAATCAAGCAAAACATTAATGAGTTGATTATTAACCTTAAATATAATTTTGGTACATAAATTGAAAGGTGGTATACTTAAATGTAATAAACCCAAACCTTAAACATGAGTGGTTATAAGGTTTGGTATATGAAATGTATAGGTAAAAATCCCTTCAATTATATCCGTTTAATTCACCCCAACCTGTTTCCTGTAACCCGGTCCGTCAACCCCCACCCAAAACGATACCGTTTCGCGCATTCAAATCCCATTTGTTGATCCTTTAGGATCCAATGGCTAGGAACAAGGCTTTAATTTCCTTTTATATGTCCGAAGACCCCCTCCCATGCCTTAGAGAACCTCTCTCATTCATACCCCATCTCTAATACAACAAACCCTAGCCCCCCTATTTCTCTCTCAAACTCACACACCTTGAACCTTAATTTCTGCCCACCGAAAATCTTTCACGACGGCAGCACATCGCCAAACACTACCAAACTCGTCCTCTCCCCAACCTCCCCTATACATTAATCTATCAACAATCTTACCAAAGACCCCATCAAACTCCCTGAAAATCAGATCTAAGAAAAGCCTAAATCCACCCTAATTTCGATTCATTGCCTTCCAGGGGCTCGATTTGACTCAAGGCTAGCATTAAGCCGTCGTTCTTATTAAGAACCATTGCCTAGTGCTAGTTTTGATTTGTTTCGAGGTTTGCCATCTTGACCGAGCCGCTATGCCTAGAATAGTTCATCCCCTTCCTTTGTTCGTTGGGTTAGCTCAGTCATTGCCTCTTTCCGGTTAGACCAGTTCTTCATTTCCTCCTCTTTGGTTTTGTTTCCTTTTGCTTGTTTTCTAATTTTTCTCTTAATTCTGATTACATGCTTGTTTGAATTTGTTTGGTTAGTTATTTGGTCAAATTAGTCGTTATATGCTTATTTGAATCAGTTGGGTTTTAATTTGTTTAAATTTATTTTAATGTCTTTGTTAAAGTTAATCATGACTCTTAACTGTTAGCCAAATTTAGCATGATTAAAATCTGGTTCCAATTTCATGTTTTAGATTTTCAGTTTTCCTTTATTTTGAGATTTCAGTACCAAATGACCCATGCTCATCCCTCTTTGATTGTGAATGAATTTTGGAAATAGCCAACTGTTTGATTTAATTGATAGTTTCCCATTTTGTGTTGTTTATCTTGTTAGTAATGGTTAAGAAACTATTGGGGTATTAGTTGAATAATAAAAACTTGGAAGGTTATTTTGAGAGTAATAAAATCATATTTTGTTGGGGAACTTCTAGAATAGGGGGAGCTGGCCTTATTTGGTTGGCACAATTTGCTGGAGCCAATTACAGGCTGCCAACTGTCCCAATTCTGTTGAAAAAAAAATGCCTTCTGAGGGAATAATTCTCATTTTGTTTCTGCAGCACATGACACCCAAAGAGGACTATATATAAACCATTCTTCTACTAAAAAATCAGGGATTGATACTCTAAAAAATACAAAAAAAAATTCCTTCAATCTTTTGGCCAAAATTGATATTGTTTTGCTCTTTACAACAACAACAATAACTACCCAGTATAGTCCCACAAAGTGGGGTCTGGGGAGGGTAATATGTGGACGAGCCTTACTCCTACCCGAAAGGGCAGAGATGCTGTTTCCAATCGATCCTCGGTTCAGTGAAGGAAAGGTAAAACAAAAAAAAAGAATATGATATATATATATATATATATATATATAAGAGCATTATTAACTCTAGTAGAAATAACGTAAATAATTAACTAAACATAAGAATCATAAATAGAATAGCATGCAATAATATCATACAGTAACTACCATAAGGGAGACACACTCCAAAACACAAATCATCTATGGATAGCTCTGCCAAGCCTCACCCAACCCCGGGTGCGGAGTACAAAAAACTCAACGAGCCCCTATCCTACAACCCTGATACTAGAGCTTCAGACTCTCCTGTCAAGGGTCATGTCCTCGGAAACCCGCATTCTAGCCATGTCATGCCTAATCACCTCTCCCCAATACCTCTTAAGCCTCCCTCTGCCTCGCCGAACACCGACAATTGCCAGCCGCTCAAACCTCCTCACCGGGGCATCAGGACTTCTCCTCCGCACATGCCCGAACCACCTCAGCCTCGCTTCTCTCATCTTCTCATCCACCGGGGCCACCCCCACCTTCTCTCGAATAAATCCATTCTTAATCCACATCCACCTGAGCATCCTCATCTCCGCAACCTTCATTCTTTGAATATGAGAGTTCTTCACTGGCCAGCACTCCGCCCCATACAACATTGCAGGTCACAGCTCTATAAGATTTTCCCTTGAGTTTTAGTGGAACTTTATTGTCACACAGGACTCCTGATGCAAGCCTCCACTTTGACCACCTCGCTCCTATACGATGAGTGACGTCCCCGTCAATCTCTCTGTCCCCCTGCATCACCGACCCAAGATACCTGACACTGTACCTCTTGGCGATGACCTGAGATCCAATCATCACGTCTCTGCCTACTTCGCTCGGCTCGGCGCTAATCTTGCACTCCAAGTATTCAGTCTTAGTTCTGCTTATTTTGAAACACTTAGACTCGAGTGTCTGTCTCCATACCTCTAACCTCTCAATAACACCGCCCCTCGTCTCGTCCATCAAGACTATGTCATCAGCAAATAGCATACACCAAGGCACATCCCCTTGAATATGTCGGGTTAGAGCATCCATCACCAAGGCAAACAAGAGAGGGCTAAGCGCCGATCCTTGATGAAGCCCTATTACCACTGGAAAATAGTCCGAGTCGGCACCTACCGTCCTAACCCTAGTCTTAGCTCCATCGTACATGTCCTTGATTACTCTGATGTAGGCTTCCGGCACGCTCTTCTCCTCCAAGCACCTCCATAGAACCTCCCGTGGGACCTTGTCATACGCCTTCTCCAAGTCGATAAGCACCATGTGCAGGTCCTTCTTCTTATCCCTGAACTGCTCCACCAGCCACCTGGCAAGGTGGATAGCTTCTGTAGTGGAGCGACCCGGCATGAAGCCGAACTGGTTCACAGATATAGATGTCATATCCCTCACCCTCGCCTCGATCACCCGCTCCCAGACCTTCAAGGTGTGACTTATTAATTTGATACCCCTATAGTTCTTGCAGCACTGGATGTCCCCTTTGTTCTAATACAAGGGCACCACTGTACTCCACCTCCACTCATCTGGCATCCTTTTGGTCCTGAAGATCGCATTGAACAACCTGGAGATCCACTCCACTCCTGACATACCCATGTACTTCCAGAACTCCACCGGGATCTAGTCAGGCCCGGTCGCTCGACCCCTACTCATCCTACGCAAAGCCCCCATGACCTCCGCCGCCCTAATGCGCCTGCAGTACCCAAAGTCTCTATGTTGCTCTGAATGCCCCAACTCCCCTAGCTCTATGTTACGATCCCCATCCTTGTTAAGTAAGTCTCTAAAGTACGCCTGCCACCTCTACTTGACTTGAGAATCCCCCATCAGAACTCTACCATCCTCGCCCTTGATGCACCTAACTTGGTCAAGATCACGTGCCTTCCTTTCCCTTGCTTTAGCTAACCGGAATAACTTCATGTCCCCGCCTCTCTCCCCTAGTTCCTCGTACATGCGACCAAACGCCGCGTTTTTAGCTTCTGTAACCGCCAGCTTTGCTTCTTTCCTCGCCACCTTGTAGATCTCCCTGTTCGCTCTTCGTTCTTCCTCGCTTGTGCTCCCTGCCAACTTAGCAAACGCCGCCTTCTTCACCTCCACCTTTCCTTCGACTACATTCCACCACCAGTCACCCTGATGTCTGCCTGAATAGCCCTTGGCCACCCGGAGCACGTCCCGTGCTACCTCCCTAACCAAGTTCGCCGTCTCTGACCACATAGCGTCTGCTGCCCCAGAACTTCGCCAAGCTCCGCCCTCAGCTAACCTCCTCTCCAACTCCTGTGCTTTCTCCTTAGTCAAAACACCCCATCTAATCCGCGGTTGTCCCCGACCACCCCTCCTCTTCCTCTTCACCCAGAGACCAATATCCATCACTAGGAGTCTATGAAGAGTAGAAAGGGACTCTCCCGGAATAAACTTGCAGTCCTTGCTCTTTAGTCTTGGCTATTAGTCGGAATTTAAAGCTTCAAGGAAAACTCTGACCCTCTTCATTGGTTATAATTCTTTGAAAACATCTGATTTGGCATTTGGTTTGAAGATTGTACAACTTTGGGATAAAAGTTGGGTTTGAGTTGGTATTTTATAGAGTCCCATTTCAATTCAAATTTTTGGGTTTTGGCTGATCTCGAGCGTTGTTTCATTGATGTCCTGTTGCTTGCTACCTACTGATTTATGCACTTCTCTTGTTTCTCTTTTCATTTCTAGGAATTTTCCAAGCACTATAGACACCACTTGAATGTAATTTAAAGCTTGAGTCTGAAGAAAAATGTAATAAACCATGATGTTATTTGTTATTAAAGCCCTTTTTCTCCTTCTGTCAATTTCATGCACATCATGTACTATTTTGTTTAGACTGGTTCTGACTTGGTATATGTAGTGTTGGATATGTCTCTTCCTCTTTGTTTTAGTTTAATCTTAGTTTGTAATATTGAACAATTTGTGATTTAGTTGCTTAGCCTTCATTGATTTAAGTTTTGTTGTGAATGAACGAGACTCTTAAGGGTATTACAAGGGATATTGGCATGCATATTGTTTCAAGTCATATATTAGCCCAACTGGAATCATTTCACTGTTTGATTAATTTTCTGATGTTAGGCCTTGGAATAGAATTTTCCTTTGGGATCTAAATTGGTAAATGATTAGATGTTACTCCAAGGGTTATGCATGTTGTTGTTTAAAATAGATGATGAAAATGCGTATCTGTAGACCACAATTGGACCCAACGTAATTTTATCATGCAATTGACATTTTCGGCTGGCTTTTCGTATCTGTAGACCACTGGGCCTCACGCTAGGCCCAAACAACGTCTTTAAATGATTAGCCCTTTCTGTTAAAAGGCAATTTTTTTTAGTTAGTTTGGTTAGTAGTGGAATCCCTGCTCCATTAATATTTGGTTTCTTAAGTTACTTCAAATAATTGAGGTGGGTCGTGTCAAATAAAATCTCAAGATGCATGGCCCTTATTTAATTGATGTTTTTAATACTAGAAATCGAGGCGCACCATTTAGCAAATTTTTCGTGGCCCTCACAAAGTTAAAAACGCGTAGTTGCTTTACGCGCGTTATTCTAATACTTTACCTTCCTAAACTCGGGTGCGCATTTCATGTGACCCCAAATCCAAATCTCATAACGTTAAATAAAATGTATCTCGGATTGCGGGTGCATTTCATGTGGCGTGGTCCAAAGACGCATTTTATATGACTTTGAAATCTTCTTAAAATTAATCAAAAGCGGTTAATAAGTTAAAAATTTACTATAGGCGAAAACATGTATTAAAATAAGATAATAGGCCAATTATAACAGTTTAAGCAACCGTGCTAGAACCACGGAATCCAGGGGTGCCTAACACCTTCCCTCGGGTTAACAGAATTCCTTATTTAGAATTTCTGGTTCGCAGACTTCACAAAGAAAGTCGAATTTTTCTCGATTTAGAATCTAAAATAAACCGGTGACTTGCGACACCAGAAAATAAACATATCCCAAGTGGCGACTCTGAACGAAAATAAATAAATAATCTTATTTTGAATAATGTCACTTAAATTAGAAAAACTCCCTTATACACTACCTTTGGAGGTGGTGTAGTGAAAAAAAGGAAGTGTGACATACAATAAGGAATAATAATCCTGAGATTAGATGAGAGATTAATTTAACTCATATTTGGTTGAGTTTTTTAATTTGAGATTAACAATCTCCAGATTAATTAATCCCGCATTTGGGTGCTATTCTATGACAAATGAAGATCAATGCTACAACAACAACTACCCAGTATACTCCCACCAGGTGGGGTCTGGGGAAGGTAATATGTAAATAGCCTTACCCCTACCCAAAAGGGCAGAGAGGCTGCTTCCAAGCGACCCTCGGCGCATAGGACAGAATGAAGAGCTGCATTGGAAAACAAAGAAAAAAAAAAAGAAATGAAGATCAATGCTATTTACTGAAAATTAAGAAAAAAGTATTGAGAAGCCAATGGTTGCAATTCTAACCTACGCTATTTAACTGTAATATTCACAACTCAAATAAGAGCATAGCACCTTCTCATCTTTTTCCTTTCCCCTTTATTCACATGTTCATATTTTTATTTTCTTTTGAATGTTCCCTTAAGTATAATTTTCACTGTCCTATAACAACAACAACAACTATCCATTGATTTCTCACAAAATGGGGTCTGGGAAGGGTAATATGTAGACGAGCCTTACTCCTACCCGAAAGGGCAGAGAGGCTGTTTCCAATCGACCCTCGGCTAATTTTCACTATCCTATCTAAGTAGGAAATGAAAAAAATTCACTGTGCTAATTTACAAGGAACTATTATTTCCAATATATAGCAAAATTATGAATTACAAAATTGTATGTGTTCTGATTTCTCAATACGTATATAAATTTCATTTAAAACTTTAGAAACAAATTTGAACATTGTACTCATCATTCTTCGAAACAGAATTTATTTTATAATACTTATGTTAAAGTTTATTTTGAAAAGGACTGAAAATTGTGGTCACTGTTTAGGACGATGGTGTGAGAACTGGGAACCAAAATCAAACATTGGGGGGGGGGGGGGGGGGGGACCAAACGCACGAGAATTCAATTGGGCAATCAATCCCACGTGACAAACACATGAACAGAACAAGCCTCCACGTGTCAAGCAAATGTAGGTTCCTAGATTCTGGTGTTGAACCACAGGAAGGTGACATGGCGGATTTTGTAACATCGATAACTAATGTAACTGAGAAACGAAAGATTTTGGTTGAAGGGTAAATAAAGACAGAAAACTATTAATTTCCCTCCACACAATAGCCTTATCTTGAATTGCTCTCATTTGTTGCCACTCTTTCCCCATCACATTCCAAGATTTTCGACAATGCACACAGTTTTGCTACTTTTGCTCCATTTTCTTCATATTTGCCACCACCATTTTGGCCGTCACAAAATTAAATGGCGACCAGACTTGGGTTCAGTATGACAAGTTCTCGGCTCTTTCATGCCCCTTTTAAAAGACCATTTTTTTCTGCTTCACTACCAGCTGCTTCATCTTCTTCTTCTTCGCCACGGCTACCATTGATCTCTTTTGGTGCCAGTAGAAAGTTATCTATTCGAAAAAGGTTGTTGGTTCTCTCCCCTAAGGCCACTACTGATCAGCCAGGTTAGGCTTTAAGTTTTCATCTTGGGTTCTATTTAATTATTATGGTTACTTGATAATCTTACTAGGGATCAAATCCCTTAGTTTATTCTCCACTAATTATATTGTCCGCTTTGGGCCTTCGACCTCATTACTTTAAAACGTGTCACCAGAGTCTAAGGCTAGTTTACTTGTATACCCAACATCTATCGCGTGTTTGATTCGCCAACATCTATCTTGTGCTTGATTCACCTAGGATGTCACATCACCACTTGCGGACTTAATGTCCTCGCTAAGGTTTGCCCTATCACCATTCAAGATTCCCAACATCTATCCCGTGTTTGATTAGCCTAGGATGTCACGTCACCCCCTTGGCGTCCGCCCTAAGGTTTGCCCCACCACCGTTCAAGTTTAAGATTCCCAACATCTATCCCGTGTTTGATTCACCTAGGATGTCACATCACCCCCTTAGGGACTCAGCGTCCTCGCTGAGGTTTGCCCCACCACCGTTCAAGGTTTCACGCGTATTGGCTCTAATACCATATGTAATAACTCAATTCACTAGTGATATCTTCCGCTTTAGGCCTAGGTCTGCACGGCTTTAAAACGTATCAGTAGAGTCTAAGGCCAATCTACTTATATATCCAACATCTCACGTGTTTTGTCAATGTAAGATTATCCTAGGGTGTCACATTATTTTAGGGATATTGGCCAAAAAAAACCATCTTGGCTACACCAAATATCTTAATTCTATCCATCATTATTGTAAATATGCCCCGGTAAGGAGCTGCGAGCGGCTGGAGATTGTGGGTGGTCGGCGAGGGAGAGGGAGGCCTAAGAAGCATTGGGGTGAGGTGATTAGACAGGACATGACCAGTATGCAGGTTACCGAGAACATGACACTTGATAGGGGAGTCTGGAGGTCTAGAATCAGGATTGTAGGCTAGGGGCTTCTAGAGTCCGTCGTTCGCATCTCTCGGGGTTGGGTGTGGGATATCTAGGGTTTCCCATAGGGGATTAGTGTTTTAGCTTATGTCTCCTTATGAGTGTTAGTATGGTAGTTACGGCTTGTTATTATTGCATTAATGCATGTGACTGTATTTATGTTGCTTATGCCTTCATACGTATTTACTTTATTTCTGCGGGAGTACCTATGCTTTATTATTTTGTTTTGTTTTGCTTGTGTTTCTAATTTCCCCTTTGTTTTCGTAATGCAGCTTTTCCTCCCACATCCTATACGCCGGGGGTCGTTTGGAAGCAGCCTCTCTGCCCTTTCGGGCAGGGGTAAGGCTCGTCTACCTATTACCCTCCCCAGACCCCACCTGGTGGGACTACCTGGGTAGTTGTTGTTGTTGTTGTTAGACTCTCCTCAAGAATTAGTTCTATTTACTTGCTGTCAGAAAAAGAGTATTTCAATTGACTACTTCTAACAGGTCCTGTGAGAGTGAAGAAGTTCAATATTTCTAGTTTAATGCCACATTTCAAGATTCAAATTTTGTTTCAGCAAAATGGAGTATTGGCCTAAATGAGAAGTTCTGACTTTCATTTATAGAGCCGTAAAGGCTTGTAGATTGTGAATCACTAAGTAAGTAACACCAGCCAGGTTCGAAGCGGATGCCTGATCTCCAGTAGCTACATTTATGAGATAGCTAAGACAGAAATTATATATGCTAATAAGAATTATGTCACCAGATAAGTATATATGATTGCCCGCGTGAGCTTGCTCAGATTGCTGGTTCCAAACTAGTCAATTTATGATGAATTCTCATAATATACAAAATAGTGAAAAATAGGCTTTACTTCAAATTCGTTTTCGGTATAATGTAGTGATGGCCTAAGAGAAAAATTCTGGCTCTCTTTCAGAAAGCTGTAAAACCACAGTTGAGAGACCCAAGATTGTAGATTGTGAAACACTATATAAGTAATTAACTGATTAATGAGATGGCTACAACAGAAAGTGTATATGCTAATAAGACTAAAGTGGGTCACCAATCTCAATAACTATAATGTATTAAGATATTTCAGCTTTTATGAAGTTTTCTAGTCATCTAGTAGGGAAGAGTGATGATTAAGCAGATTAACAGATTCGCTTCTCGCCGAGTAACTCTGATCAATTACACCACATCCAGTCTTTTTAGTAGCAAGATTATGTCAATCGAAATAATATAAGGGTTCAGTATATATATCCTTTTTAAATACAAGGAAAACACAAAACAATGGTGAGACACAGAGAGAGTTATTGACTTGTCGAAAGAGAAAAAAGAGAGGAATAAAGAGAAGGTCAATGTCGATAATTAACGAAGGGTCAATCATACAAACTGAAATACTCTTTTATTGACGTTTCTGTATTTTTGTTTGTTTAACTTTTGGATCTTATCCAAATTCTTTGTTTTGATGGTGTCGAATACCATATTACGCTCATAAAACCTCATTTTTTGCTTTCAGGTCAGGTCCAAGAGGAAGAGGACAGTAAAATTTTGCAGTATTGTAGCATTGACGGAAAGGGGAAGAAATCTATGGGGGAAATGGAACAAGTGTTTCTGCAAGCACTACAAGTAATGAAGTCCAGCTATTCTATTCCATTCCCTTGATATTTTTTCTTTTCTTGAGATTGAGGCTTATGTATCTGCGTTGCTAGTTCTCACACCCCCATCTAACAAAACCGAATGGCTTTGTCTTGGCTATGTAGTACAGTCATTCTATTATGAAGGAAAGGCCATCATGTCAAATGAAGAATTTGATAATCTCAAGGAAGAATTAATGTGGGAAGGGAGCAGCGTTGTCATGCTAAGTATAGAACAATTTCATTTTGAATTGTCAAAATTTTCACAATATGGTGTTTGTATGACTTCATTATGTGCCCTTAAGTAATTTAAGTGATACCAATTCCTCCCGATGTAGGTGCTGACGAACAGAGATTTTTGGAAGCTTCTATGTCTTATGTATCTGGGAATCCGATTATGACAGACCAAGAGTTTGACAAGCTAAAGTTGAAACTTAAGGTGCTTTCCCATTGGTCAATCATGTTCTTATATATTAATGTTTGGTATATAAAACACCAGAAGAGTATAATTTTCCTACTGAATTTTATTATAAAATTTACCTTTACTCATCAAAAGAAAAAGAAATAACGAAGAGTAAGAGCAAAGTAATTGTTATTTTGAACATTGTTGCCTGTTGGTTAAATAAAGTGATTGATTACTTGGTATAAGCGCAGGTTCTGGAATATAAAAAGTTATCTGGTACTTCTTTTTTTCTTATTGGCTATTTTTGTGTGTGACTGGTAACTTATATGGGGTTATTCGATTATCACAATAAAAGCTATTCTTCTATTTATTGTCCCAGTGGAATGGTCATACCAGAAATACGTTGCTACTTATTCTTGTTCTCTTATTCAGTTTCTTTGTTAAACATCTTATTCTTATCCGTTTTTTAAAATTCTCTGTATTTTTATCTCTTAATTTCTAGATGGATGGCAGTGATATTGTGGTTGAGGGTCCACGGTGCAGTCTCCGTAGTAGAAAGGTTTGTCCTTCATTTTTTCCATCTGCAATACGAGGACGTGCTACATTTTTGCCATTATGTATACTCATATTATGCCTTTGATCACTGCAGGTTTATAGTGACCTTTATGTAGATTATCTGAGGATGTTCTTGCTAAATGTCCCCGCAGCTGTTGTTGCGCTTGGATTGTGAGTAGCAGTTCTTTCTCTCTCAGTACAACTTCACAATTGCTTCACAAAAAATGTTTACTTTTGAGCTTTTAGGAAGTAAGAAAAGGAGTAAACTTGCAATAGAAGTGTGAAGGTTGTTCTTTCTCGCATCTGTGTTTATAATATGACGCTTATTTTCCTTGGGAACAGGACCATAGTTTGAGATAGAGAAAGAAGAAATAACTCAGACATCTTCCAAAATATGGATAACTAGCTCTCTGTTAAAGTTTTTTTCTGCCTGACCCTAATGTTTCCATCAATATTATAAGTTTATTCTTACTTGCTTGCTTGTATTGATGATCTTCACACTTCGTGTCAAAAAAAGGGAAGGCAAAAAGATAGCACCATATTTATTTGTGTTCTTAGTTCATAAAGCAACACTCCCAATTTTCTTTAATATAGTTTATTTGGCTGCTGTATTACAGGTTCTTCTTCCTCGACGATATCACTGGATTTGAGATCACCTATCTTTTGGAGGTAAATATATATCATTCCCTTACCTGGTTCTTCTCTTTTTCTCCATAGTCAAAGTGATTAAGTGCAATATTCTGCATTAGCTTGACCAAAAACTTGTGAATGTTCATTAGCTTTAGCAAAGTGATAGGAGGTTGGAATATCTCAAAGCATGAGACAGTACTAACATGGGAGGCGATTCTAGATGGATTTGAAATAGCATAGCAGAATGTCTCCGAATGCATTATCGAGGCAATATATGGTAAATTAGGAGTTCAAACTAGTTTCTCAAAAGGATTTGAAGTACCAGTGGGTTGGTAATTGCGCCTAATCTTTGTGAGAGGAGTTAATAATTACTACTCTTGTGCAAAGTCTGCATATGTGGTACTATATTTGTATTCATGCACATATTGGAAATAAGAATTCAATTGGTTCCTTGAAAATTAGTTCTTAATCTGTCTATGATTGTCTCTGCTTGTCCTAACGATATTTCGCCATCCCTGGGTAAAACTGATTCTGATCCATTTCTTTCTCTCCAAAATTAAAAGATAATCTGTGGTTCGTATATTTGCAGCTTCCGGAGCCATTCAGTTTCATTTTCACGTGGTTCGCTGCTTTGCCCTTCATATTGTGGCTATCCTTTACAATTACAGACGCTATCGTTAAAGATTTTCTGATCTTGAAGGTATAAGTTCATAAGCTTATTCTATGATGATGTAAAGGTTGTATTTATTTGAAATTAATGCGTGATAAGCTTAAATTTCAGGGCCCCTGCCCGAATTGTGGAACAGAAAACACTTCCTTCTTCGGTACCATACTATCTGTGTCTAGTGGAGGTAACACTAACAAAGTGAAATGCACAAAGTAAGTCGAAAAGTGTCTTTGAAGGAACCTTATCATCATTCTCTATTTTATCTATATCTCCATAGTCTAACCATTGCTATAATATTTTCAGTTGTGGAACGGATATGGTCTATGATTCTGGCGCACGTTTAATCACGTTGCCGGAAGGAAGTAGTGCATGAGTCGAGGTACATATACTGTTTTATTGTTACTTAAGGACGATAACATAAGATGATTTTTTTTAACAACAAGTTATCATGTATATATTTTCTAGCCATGTCTTTAATCTAACTAGTTAGCTTATTTGCTTGTCTGCATTGAGAACTTAACAGTTCGAGACAGTATAAGGCGCAATGCCAAATCTAAAAAGCTTATAGATGTAAAGAAGCTGACCTTTCATTGCTCTATTGTCCTCCCAGAGGACTGTTACTGACCAGTTTGCAAGACGGCCCGCGGGCTGCAGATGAGAGTGGACTTTTGATTGCGTAGTTCTTTCTTGACATCAGATTTAAGAAACTAAACTATTTACCCTCTGATGATTAAGACTAGGATAAGTTGAGTAGCAGTAGATCTTCTTTTGTCAACAAAATTGTGATTCCACTGTTCTAACTTTGAAAATAGAATATAAAGGTCAAGAAGTTGTACTTCCACATAACATGCATACCACTTGAAAAGTTTCACCAATTCTGGACCTTTACTGGCTGTGAAGTACTGAGAGAGATTAATGGATGCGGCATCTTTATGTATAGTTCTTTTCTATACTAAATTCTCAATCTAGAAGATGTTAGTTGGACGGGGCTTGTTCCATAAGACCCAAAAGCTAGCCCATGAGGTGAGTAATATTCAAGACCATATAAGGAGTCCAAGTTACCCATGTTGAGCCGATGTGGGGCTCAACTCTCCCCTGCATGCCCATGACTAGGACTGGACAAATTGGATCGTGGACAACATAATATGGGCCCCCAACATTGGGTAAATAGTGTGATGGGACTTGCTCTGATACCATAATAAATGGACCTTGAGCCTAACTTAAACTCAAAAGCTAGCTCAAAGGGTGAGGATTCTATCCTAGGGGCCCAACATCGGGGACCTGACTCTAATACCATGATAAATGGATCTGGGGCCTAACTCAACCTCAAAAGCTAGCTCATGAGATGAGGATTGCTGCAGACTATCATATGAGGAGTCCAAATTACCGATCTTGAGCCGATGTGGGGACTCAATACTTACTACTGTCTCCTGAAGTTCTAAAACATTCATATCGGATCTTGTTTTTTCCTTTGTAGTTTTGGTGGTATGAAATGATGCTAACTGTTAAACCATCCTGGTTTCTGAAAACTTTACTTGTAAATGCAGGGGATTCTATGTGTGAGACATCTGCAAACAGATTGCAGTAACACCAATTGCATGGGAGAGAGATCATATCATGGGTATTTTGAGTGCAATTTGTAAAAATAAAAACCATTTTACTATGTTAAATGGTGAATGCTTTGCAACTTGCAGCATGTGAATATGTAGTTAAGTAATGTATATTATGCATGTATATACCACAGGCAAAATTTAACACACTGTAAGCACAGGTGATCTTGTGAATGTTTTGATTCAGATTATCATCTTGTATAGAGTTGAATTGTTTTTCTTAGTCAGTAGTAAAGCCAGAAATTTACTCAAGAGTGTTCAAAGTTGAAACAAGTGAAAAAAATACATTTATAAAGGGTGTTTAGTATATGTTATATACCGTTAAAACCTATTATTTTACCTATATATCGACGAAGGATTATCAATTGACCATCCTTTAACAAATGTAGCTTCGTCCCTATTATGAGTTTCCCTTTCTTGAATGCCACATAATAGCCAAAATAATTTGTAGAGTCAGTTGTGGATCCAATCATGAGTATGCGATTCCGAAAATTAGAGTCAAACCATTTATGTCTGTGCACAAAACCTTTAGATAAACATTACAACTTACTCTCTCAACTCAGAACTCACAGTCTTTAAATTTTAGATCCGTCATTAACTATAATTAATCATCTTCAAAAATAAAAAATTGATTAATTCTGCTGCAATAAACGTTGAATTTGTTGATTTCCATATTCTACTTGCCACGTATCCATGCATACCAAACTCTCTCCTTCTCTTATTATCTTTTAAACCAATTATTCCTTCTGCCCTTCAAATTTTCGTGAAGTTGTTTGTCGTGGCCAATGCAACTAATCATATCAAATTCAGAGAATTTAGAATTAAATTTTAACATCAATATTAGCCTACATTCTTAGAACATTTCTGTTGTTAAGAAAAAATGAATCTAACAAACAGTACGGCTAAACACAATAGCATAAAACCTGCTCGCACGTTGCCAAAAGCAAATGTCAAACCTTGTAG
Organism: Nicotiana benthamiana; assembly: GCA_034376525.1. NCBI lineage: Eukaryota > Viridiplantae > Streptophyta > Magnoliopsida > Solanales > Solanaceae > Nicotiana > Nicotiana benthamiana. The sequence goes on from CM067339.1 coordinate 172,964,637, forward strand.
TTTTGTTACGTGGTATATAAAGATAAATAAATTCTATAACAAAATAGTTGACTAAATTGTCTAACATGTTCGTGGGGGCACGAAGGTTACATTTTCTTATTCCTTACTTAAACTCAAACTATAAAAGGCCTAAGTTACAAGTCAATTAAGCCATAGCAAAATATTCTGAAGTGAAACATTAGGAAATTACAAGCAACAATGGCATCTTTCAACTGCAGATGGGGATTGAGTTTCTTCCTCATTGCGACAATGACACTTTTTCACCAAGCAATAGCTGCTGGTTACTATACCACCCCTAAGTTTAAAGCCATGCCTTGGAAGCTTGCTTATGCCACGTTCTATGGAGACGAGACTGCTTCTGAGACAATGGGTGCGTTACACTATATATAGTCAATCAATTATCCCTCGATTCCAAACTAATTCAGACAGTCATTGGATTTTAACTTATTGTAGCAGGTAACCTATCTTATTTTTCAAGTAACTAATTTGACTCGTTATTGTAGGTGGAGCTTGTGGATATGGGAATTTGTTCAGTTCTGGTTATGGAACAGCAACTGCAGCATTGAGCACAGTGTTATTTAGCAATGGATATTCATGTGGGCAATGCTTCCAAATACAATGTGTGAAGTCTAAATTTTGCTATAAAGGATTTACCACCATTACAGCCACAAATCTCTGCCCACCCAATTGGGCCCAAGACTCCAACCATGGTGGCTGGTGCAACCCTCCACGTCAGCACTTTGACATGGCTAAACCCGCTTTCATGAAAATTGCTCAATGGAAAGCTGGCATTGTCCCCGTTATGTATCGAAGGTATATCTGATACAACACGTAAAATTACACGGATAGTATAGAAATAATTTATTCTTTTTCTAAATCAAGATTTAAGAATCAATTTTGAAGGACGAGTGACTTTGCTCTATTAATAAAGCACCTCCATCATCAACCAGTAGGTTGAAGGTTCGAGTCATATAGCTTTAAGAAATTATTTTATATTTGAACTTTGCCCATCCAAATTAAGTTAATCTTGCATCATTTCTTGCATCTCTAATATGATGTTACTTCTTTGTAATTGCAGGGTACCTTGCATTAAGAAAGGCGGGATCCAGTTCGCACTCCAAGGAAACGGTTACTGGTTATTGGTATATGTGATGAACGTCGCCGGAGGTGGCGACGTGGCAACCATGTGGGTGAAGGGAAGCAAAACAGGGTGGATGAAAATGAGCCATAATTGGGGAGCATCATATCAAGCATTTGCAACACTTTCAGGACAATCTCTTTCGTTCAAACTTACTTCCTACACAAATCATGAGACTATTATAGCTTATAATGTTGCACCTTCTAATTGGCATGTAGGTATGACTTACCAAGCCAAAGTCAACTTCCATTAGTCATGTAATGAGTTAAATATTGGCTAATGTAGATTAGTCGGGCAGGGAGTTCTAAATAATTTTATCTACGCCCTCTAGTAATCCTGAACCTCAACCAAAGGCCGCATTTCTTGGCTTTTCACTATCTAGGCGCCCCGAAGGAGTGGTGCTATGATTTTCTTCCTACAAAAGTCTTGCTATTATTTTTACAGCATACTTTAGTTTTATTTTAAGATTTGTACCTAATCTTTCACACCTGATCAAAGGATTGTACAATTCTTGTAATGCTGAAATAGAACAATAATATGATCATCTATAGTTACTATAATTTCTCTTTCGACTTTTGTACTATTCACTACCTAAAAAAAGCAAATTTGTGACTGTCAAATCAGTTGAAAATCGTGTTTTCCAACTGGAAAGTGTTAGTTGAAAAATACATGGTATCAATATATTTGTGACAGAATATGTTGAAAAGTTGCGACGCTTTCATTCGCAAAATGGAAAATATAGGGACATTTGTATTTGACCAAAATATGTTAAGCCTTTTAGTTAAACCAATAAATGATAAAATAGTGAGTAAATCCTAGCCAAAGATAATCAACTTTAGATCTAAGTATATTGAATACTAGAATCAAATGAGGCTGAGTTCATATAACATTTCTTAGAATGATTAAAAGACATCAAATATAAATAATAAGCTTACATCTTTAATATATTATTCTATATTTGTAAAAGCAAAGAAGATAAGGAAGAAATCTCGTTGATTACTATGAGATCTAACTTTATTGATTCAACAATGGTGTTTACAAAGGTTTGAAACCCGAAATCTAGACTTCTTGCTTTGTTATTCGGAGGTCTCCTCCAAGTCTTCTGTTTCATTATTTTTTTGGGGACCTTGCTTTCTTTCTGCTTTATCCTTCATATATATATATATATATATATATATATATATATATATATATATATATATATATATATATATATATTCTGCTGCGCAAGCCTTTCCCATAGCTCGATCTCGGGAGTAGCTGAGGCTCTCATCGCCATTACACCTTGTGGGTACGTCCATGGCTTGGTCGAACCCTTACCGTTTCCCTTAATTGTAATCTACTAGTGGTCAGATTTAAACCCTTATAGTTACTCTCCACGCCTATTAGGGTTGCCTGTTGGCGAGTACGATAGGCAGATTCTGTTGATTCAAAAGTTGGGAGGAATCTGATCATTATGCAAGGGTCGAGGTCCTTATGGCGAGGTAGCGACGTGACGATTCGGGAACCTCATTGGACCGTTACATCAGTTTAGATTTGGATTGTCATATCAATTCATGATATCATGAATGCTTATTATGCGTTATCATGGTGCACATTTCCCAGATACTGTATCGTTTTCTGTACCCCTTTTATTTTCTAATTGGCGGCTCTTGGTTTTCTCGCTCAAGGCCTTTATGTCTCTATAAATAAGGGAGAAACCCTTTATCTGATTGTTGCAAATTATCAAAGAACTTTGCAAACTTCTTTCCCCTTCTATTGCTTCCAATTCTTCTGCATCTGCTAGAATTGACTGTGATTATTACCTCTTCTCCCTTCTTCATCCTTGTTTATTTCGATCAAAGAAGACAAATGGTTGGTGCTCCTTCCCAAACTGATAGAGTTGTTGAAGCTCCGGTGCGGAAAAGTGACGTGCCTCTTCTTGAAGAGGGAGTAGAGGTAGTGGAAGAAGAGATATCTCCGATGGTGGATAAGATAGTACCCCGCCTGGGTAATATGAGGACTAACTATAATAACCCTACCGGAAACAAACCGGAGCATGTCCCTTCCACGATGGATGAAGCGGCGATTACCGCGCTCAAGGCCAAGTAGGGAATACCTGCCCATATCAAAATGGTACCGGTGGTGGAGAAGGATATTGTACATTTGCACAACCCGAGATACTGTGCATTTTACACGTACCTGTTTGTTATAGGGTACACGCTTCCTCTTCCCTCTCGGTGGTAGACTTCTGCTGCTTCTACGACGTGTTCCTAGTCGAGAAATTTCCTTCGGGCACATGCTTCACATCTTTGCCCCTTATTTTCTTTGGGGTACGATGATCCATATGTGCCATCGAGGAACCAAGAGTTTGGTGGTAAAGATGGACGATAACGCTAATCGCCACTTTTGGGAAAGCTACTTCTATGTGCGGATAAAGCGCGTTGTGGAAAACTCGGTAAGGCTTATAGAGTCGTGGAACTTCGCTCGTGAGTTTTCCTTCGTTTACTTTGTGATTTATCTTAAAACGGTTGTCGATTGTCCTCCTTTAGATGATATTACTAAGGACTTGTTTTTGCTTTTGCAGCCGAAAGACTACCTCCCCCGCTAGTTGTCGATATCCGTGAGTGGGTGAGTGCAATTCTTCCCGGGATTCATGAGTGGGCATTCTCCCATAAGAAGTATGGGCGTAAGCCTCTTACTGGTGAGTCGGCTTGCTGCAATTTCTCTTTATTCTTTAACTCATAGTTTAACCTTGTCATTATATAATCTAATATTTCCTTGTTGGAGAGTCAGAGAGCACGAAGGATGAGGGCTCCTTCACTTGCATTCCATAAACCGGTGCCCCTTGCATGGCCTGCGTCGAGGGCCATTGCCGGACCTGCGCCAAGAGCTACTGCCCAATCTGCGCCCATAGCTGAAGTTGTGCGTGCGGAGGCTACTCCTCAGACAAATACTCTGATTCCTGTAGTTCGTTCAATTGGTGAATCTTCAAATGCGGATAGTGGAGAGGCCCCGTCGAAGAGACGACAAGTAGTGTTGTAAGAGGCTCCTCCAGCCGAAATATCTTCGAAAGGAGACCTTACCTCGGCGGTGCCCGAAACCGGTGGTGGTGCCAACCCGTCCGTGGATGCTACACCTGTTGTGAGCGATCGAGAGGCTGGTGTGGTGGAGAGACAGAGTCCCAAGGCTTCCCTTGCTATTCTGGGCGGCCCTTCAACATCCCTGTCGAACAGCACCCCTTTTTCAGCTGATGAGTGGGGAAAAGGCGTCATGGTTGATGATTATGAGTCTGAATCCGAAATTTTCTTGAAGACGTAAGGATGTTCGAGGAGGGCTTTACCCGAACTTTAGTGAGAGCCGGAGGTCCTTCCTAAATACTCGAAATTATGTAGAATCTTAACCTACTACAAGACACGGTGGATTTTATGCTGTAGTTTTACCTTCTATGCTCTTCCACAAAAATCAAAGCTCTTCAGGATGTCAGTCATTCCAAGTTGTCACGCTGTGTGGCTACGATAGGCCTAAGGGTGGTTCCTTTTTGTTTTGTTTTTTTGCTTTGTGACCTTTATCTTTACTGACTCCTTTCTTCTCTTTCTTCTTATTCTCTCTTTTTGTTTTTAGTCTCACATGCTGGAGTCGAGAGTGCCCGCAGGGCCAAGAGTTTTCCAAAAATGCTCGAGAAGTATCAACAATATCGCAACAAGTGTTGTGAGATGCACGAGCGGCTCAGGGCGGGTACTGACACCAAGTCCATCAGAGAGGAGTCGTAGAAAAGATATCAAGAGCTAGTGCGGTCTATCTGCAGATGCTATGAGTTCGAGAAGCTTCTCCGTACCTAAGTTGAGGAACTCGAGGTAGGCAAAGGGGTTGCCACAGAGTGCGAGGACCTTCAAGCAAAGGTGTTGTCTTTACAAGCCGAACTTGAGCAAAATGTTACAGAGTCAAAGCTTTGAGTGTAGAATAAATGAGGAAGTAGGTTGAGCTGGAAAAGAAAGTGGCCAAGATAGAAAGTGTCGAGGAGGCTCGGACATCGACTTTAGCGAAAGCAACAACGCTGGAGGACATTATCCACGTTCTTCTATCTGAGTAGGAATTTGAGAGGGCAACGACCACGCTGAGGGAGGTTCGGCTCGCGGAACGTATTGGTGAAATTAACCGGGAGGCTTCAATCCCAAGAGACCAGGTTGTGTCACTCGAGGTCGAGAAGGAACAATTGTTGGACCAGATCGAATCTGCCTCTGCTGTGGTCCCCTGCTGCTTGTATGAGCTATAGGTCAACGCCGACGCTCAACGAGATATATACAAGGGTTATTGGGAGGCAGGGAATGTTCCAGAGGAAGGCACGTGAGACTCACACTAACTGCGGTTATGACCCTACAACACTGGAGGCTGGTGAGGGTGTTGATAACGAGGACGTCTTCCCTTATGATGATGATGATGATATGGGAGAACGAAAATAGGTATGATGTTGAGTGAAGCTTTTGCTGCAATTTTTGTATTTAGTTTTTTTTGTCTTTTGTTGTGTACTTTCATCTTTTCCTGAGAGCCCCTTTCGGCCTTTTGTAGGGTGCGGCTGTTGCGTACGTATATTTGAATAAAATAGTTGTTTCACCTTCAATTGTGTATCTTTTGATTTTCATTGTGATGATTCCCTGACCCTTTTAATCGTGAATCCAAACTTACGAGTTTCGGCGAGGTTGACTTTTGATTTGCCAACTCTGGTAGCACCAACCTTAATATAGACGAGGTCGAATTTAAATTATCCATCTTGGGTTAAGTCAGTTTTGACTTGTACACCTGAGCGGGATTGAATTTCAACTTACCAATTTAGGAAACGTCAATTTTTCCATATGTATTCGAGCGAGGTCAAACTTGGAGTTGCTACCTTGGCAAAAGTTTGACTTATATGCTCGTGCGTGGCCGAATTTGGAGTATCCATCTTGAGTAGAGTTAATTTCTGACTTATATATTCGAACGAAGGCGAGATCCGATCTGATGATTTGGGTGGGAAAACTTTTACCTTTACCCGGCTGTGGTCGATGGCCGTAAGGGTGTTAATTTGAGCAAGGTCAAAATTGTAACTAATTGTAAATTTGAGCGAGGTCAAACCTTCCTTTCATATGGAGAAGATCGATGGTCGTAGGGGTGTTATTTTGAGTTAGGTCAAAATTGTAACTCATTGTGAATTCGAGCGAAGTTGAACTTCTCTTTTGATGAAGGTCGATGGCCGTAGGGGTGTTATTTCAAGCAAGGTAGAAATTATAACCCGTTATGAATTTTAGCAAGGTAGAACTTCTCTTGTGGCGCTTATTTCGAGCAAGGTCGAAATTATAACCCGTTACGAATTTGAGCGAGGTCGAACTTCTCCTGTGGCGAAGGCTGATATCCGTAGGAGTGTTATTTCGAGCAAGGTAAAAATTGTAACCCGTTATAAATTCGAGCGAGGTCCAACTTCTCTTGTGGAGAAGGCCGGTAGCCGTAGGGGTGTTATTTTGAGCAAGGTCGAAATTATAACTCGTTACAAATTTGAGCGAGGTCGAACTTCTCTTTTGGTGAGGGTCGATAGTCATAGGGTTGTTATTTTGAGTAAGGTCGAAATTATAACTTATTACAAATTCGATCGAGGTTGAATTTCTCTTGTGGCAAAAGGCTAATGGTCGTAGGGATTTTATTTTGAGCAAGGTCGAAATTATAATCCGTTACGACTTCAAGCGAGGTCGAACTTCTCTTTTGGCGAAGGTCGATTGTCGTAAGGGTGTTAATTAAGCGAGGTCAAAATTGTAACCCATTTTGTTATTTCTATAGGAGAACATTACTCGTCAGCGTGTTGTTTACGCGCGTATCGGGGCAAGTCATGGTTTGCTTAATTTTGCTTTCATTTGGAGAATATTGTGTATTTCCTCGGTGATTCCCAGTTTGTATAATTTTTCTTTCATTGGATAATGTTGGATGTTTCATGGGTGAGTCCCAGTTTTCTTAATTTTTCTTTCATTGGAGAATGTCGCGCATTTCATAGGCGACTTCCAGTTTTCTTAAATTTGCTTTCGTTGGGGATTGTTTTTCAATAATCGAACTGTATCGAGACACTTTTTTATTTGTAATATGGTGCGGCATAGAGGGTTTTTCTCGATCGTTGCTCGCGAGATGGCATGATACAGAACCTTTTCCTGGGGTCTTTTGGCGGTGTTCTTCCTTTGCTCGCGTACTTTTGCGAGTGCTCATGTTCCTGTTTTTAACCAACAAACGAGTGATAAGATAAACCCAAATGACATCGTCTGTTACCTCGGCCTGGCAAGTCGGTGAAAGGAGGAGCAGCGCTGTAGGGTTACTCGCTTCGCCTCGTACTCAAATGATGGTTTCTGATTTGGTAGCCATGATTGGATTTGCCATTTAATCGTGTCTAGACTTCTCATGAGTTGGAATTACCTCACCCATTGGAATACCGAGGTTGAGTCCCAATCTGATATATGCAAACAATAACAGAAACATATTATACTTTATTCATAAATTATCTAGTGTGCGTGACAATAAATAAGGCAGGATGTGCTTGTTATTTCAAAGGGTCACGTAGTAGGCTATCATCCATTCCCAAGAGATGGAGGTACATGTCAGTATATAAGGTGAATACATCGCATGGGATTGCGGTCATACCAATTGCATAGTAATTGTGGTTCTACTTCAAACATGCATATGACCTGCCAAACCCATCTTTACAGCTGAGGCATAGGTCTCGTATAGACATCGGTCATGATTTTTATTTTGTGTAAGGATCTAAACAATATCGGTACGGTTATCTCAAGAAAATTATCTACCATTCTTTTCGAGTTGGCATTGTTACCAAGATGGTGAGGTTGTAACAGCCTGAAAGTAATACTTGGTTGGTTCTAGATCTAAAGGAAACTAAAGAATTTAGCTAAGAAATTCCTCACAGACGTCACCAAATCGTTTGACCAAAAAGTGTTAAGCCTTTTGGTTAATCGAGTTAATGATAAAATAGAGAGCAAATCCTAGACAAATATAATCAGCTTTAGATCTAAGCATATTGAATACTAGAATCAAATGAGGTTGAGTTCATATAAAATTTCTTAGAATGATTAAAAGACATCAAACGTAAATGATAAGCTTACATCTTTGATATATTGTTTTGTATTCGTAAAAGGAAAGAAACTAAGGAAGGAATCTCATTGATAACTATGAGATCTAGCTTTATTGATTCAACAATGACGTTTACAAAGGTTTGTAACCCGAATCTAGACTTCTTGCTTTGTTACTGAAAAGTCTCCTTCATGTCTTCTGTTTCTTTATTTTTTCTAGGACCTCTCTCTCTCTCTCTCTCTCTCTCTATATATATATATATATATATATATATATATATATATATATATATATATATATATATATATATATATATTATCCATATTCCCCTTTATCCAATGGTCTTTAACCAGCATGCCCCTTCCGGCTATCTTCCTCTTTACTCGCTCAAGCATGACCACATATATTTTGCTGCGCAAGCCTTCCTAATGGCTCGATCTCGATAGTGGCCGAGGCACTCGTCTCCATTACGCCTTGCGGGTATGTCCATGGCTTGGTCGACCCCTTACCGTTTCCCTTAATGGTGATCAGATTTTGACCCATACAATTTGAATTTAAGTCATTTGTGACAGAATAGTCACTAAATTTACGACTAATTCAGTCGCTGATCAGAATTTAAAAAAATAAAAACTTATTAAAAGTTTCGACTGATTCCGTCGGAAAATAAAAGAATAAAATTAATTTTTAATTCATTATTCTGATTGAAACAGTCTTAAATATTGGGTATTAATTAATTAAAATTTTAAGAAATTGTCTATTTGCGACTGATTCAGTTGCAAACCTTAAACAAATTTTGTTAGAAATTCTCAATTTGCGACTAAATCAGTCGCAAATCTAGGTAATTTCTGATGAAATTTGTGACTGATTCAGTGGCAAATCTGGGTGTTTTTTAGTAGAATTTCTACTATATTTTTAACTACACCACCTGCAAAATAAAACAGCCAGCCAAATACCTAACAACCAACCAAAAACCTAATATAAAAGTCCCGATCCAATATGGCTACTTCCGAATCCCTGTGATGAACTGAAACTGAGTCTGATTCCACTTCTTTCCTTTCCTTTAGCAAGTAATTCATCTATCTATTTGACTCTCTCAATTGGTTAGCTAGTGTCATTGTCAAGGTTATTCAATCCACTAGTGCAACTGAAGGTGCGCAGCCTCTTCTGAACCGGAACAAGAAAGAGCTCATAACCACTGCTTGTGAACAGCTCTCCTCAACTTAAGGCGCACCTACTCTTACTAGAAGTCTAGTCTCTCTCAGGTCCAGTTTCGATCTCTAACTAACTGGAATGAAGATTTCCTTCGTTTTCTAGAGAAGGAATAAAAAATAAATACAACAGGGAGTGACCTCGGGTAAGAAGGGGAATCCCACAAATTCTACTACATATAAAGAATCACATGCGGAGACGAGACTATGGATAACATAAGCGAGAAGAGACAAGTCCTCAAACTAATGGAAGCAGGAACCCTAATAGAAAGAAAAGTATATGGAAGAAAAAGAATGTTCCAGTTGTTATGATAGCGAATGAACTACCAGAGTGCGTTACAAAACGAACAATAATATTTATAATAATTCAACCAAATATCAAACTATATAAAATAAATATGTTTATAACTTCAATTCTAAAATATTCAAATAGTCCATTTAGAATCAGGGTATGTTTGGTATGACAGAAAATACTTTCCGAAAAATATTTTTTCATTTTTCACTGTTTGGTTGCACAAAATAGTTTGGAAAATATTTTTCCAAATATCACATTTTCCTGAAATTGGGGAAAAATGATTTTCCTAGAAAAAGTTAGGAAAACATTTTTCAAAAACTCCACCTATCCTCACATCCAACCCCAACCCCCTCCAACTTCTATTTTTTGTTATTTTTATTTTTTTGTGCCACCCACCCACCCAAACTCCCCCTCCCCCCAAATTATTATTTTTTACTTTGTTGTTTTTTCTAGTTGGTATTTCAGTTTTTCTTTTCAGTTTTTTTTATTTTTTAGTTTACAAGTTCAACATTTTACGAGTTTCAAAGTTATGAGTTCGGAGGTTCATGTGTTTGGAAGTTTGTGCGTTTAGAAATTATAGAGTTAAGGGTTTGAAAGTTTAGCGGTTCAGAAATTTATGAAATTTGTGGGTTCGGAAGTATGTTGTTTAGAAAGTTTATGGCTTCATGTTTATTGTACCTAAATTATTTATGACTACATTTGAGAAGTTGTAATTTGCGTGCCAAATATTGAAAAATAAGTAAAATTACTACTTGTTTTCTAAGAAAATATTTTCTTGAAAAATATTTTTCATCACACCAAACACACCCTTAGTCTCCTCCTCAGACTTAGACTCAGGCTCAAACTCTATTACAACTTATATCTTGCTTTTTTTTAACAATTTAATTGGGTCAAAGCTTGAGTTCCTTGAAATTTTGCAACATTTGATCCACTTTTTAACGCATAGAGTCCATGTCTTTTTGGAAAACTGGTACCGCAGTGAATAATGTTCTTGGTGGACGACTGGAGGATAGTTGTACTCCAATCCCTTAGACTCGACCTTCATTTATTATTTTCACAAGAAATAAAGAAAAGAAAGTAAAAGAAGTATGAGAACAAACACTCAACTTTCAAACTAATAAATAGATAATTACATAATATTTATATATTTATTCAAACCACCAGCCGTCTGTGTCCAAATTATAGTCATATCCTCCAGGTCGGCTGAGTTCATTCGGACTGAGTTTGTCGCCATGCATCAAGATCAATATGATACTTGTCCTGAAATAAAAATACAACACATTATATAAATAAAATAAATCAAGAGGGAAAAATAATATAGTGTGGGTGTTGGGATCATACAGATGTCTCTGAAGCATGCGATTCGACCCATCCTTCTCTTATGCCGTCCTTCTTTTTCTTATGGGTTTCCACAAAGACCCAAGCATAAGTCACATATTCCCATGTTCCTTTTTCTGAAAATAAGTATATATATATATATATATATATATATATATATATATATATATATATATATATATATGTGTGTGTGTGTGTGTGTATGTGTATATATATACATATATGTGTGTGTGTTCAATTTTCTTATCAAACTAAGAAAAATGTTTTAATGAAATTACCATTCTCAAACGATTGGCTGTAAAACTAATAGAACATCTCCTAGCAACATAATGTGGAGTAAGATACTTCAGCTATCTTCACGTATCCAATCAAGTCTAGTGCCACCTCTCTTAGCAACATAATGTAAATTTGTTATCCGCTTATGTGTCTCTTCTCGAAGTTTTCATTTACCAGATTTTCATGTGTAGGCTGTCATACACTCCTAACCTACAAGACTGAAAAAATAGTATTAGACGAATGAGGATAAAGTATTAATAAAAATTAATTTATTCTTACCTTAAATTGCTGGCACATATTCATTCCAATTTGGTCGGGTATCTGTTTCCGGGAATCTCATGGCTCATGAAAAAATACCTTCATAGATTCCATCACTATATGCCCGTCCTGAAAGTATGGCAAAAACTTGTATTTAATTTAACATATAAAATGTCGTTAAATTCATTATATGCAAAATTTTATTGAAAGATTTTAAAAGGAAATTGAAGGAAAACTCACTTTTTTCCATGGGAACAAAATCAGCCAATGAAGATGACCGTACTGTACAGTCCCTCAAGCATTATCTCACGCTACCAGCAACTGTAGAAGAATTGATAGATGTGGATACAGCTGTGTGAGAGTCTCCAATATCCAAGTTCGATATACTTAGAGTTGTTGCACGAAAGATGAATCATCATGTTGGCTACAGTGATGGCTTGGGGATGTAATTGGAGGTGAGCCACCAAACTGACTAGCAGGATCACGGGAAAGAAGCTAGAAAATAAGGTATGAGTATAAAATTAATGGTGGTCGAAGCTGAACGATCATGAGAGGGCATGGAGTAATACTGAATCGAGCTAGAGGGGGTGGCTTTGAAAAAGTCAGATGACTGTGAAGATGACATGGAAAAACGATGAGGCATAGGAGGATGGCTCATATTTGATGTAGGTGGAGGAAGCTGACTTGGTCTAGGTAAAGTATATTTTTTTCTTAGATTTTTTAATTTATTTACCTCGAGAATCCATTTGTGTAATGAATATAAAATATTTACATATAAAAAAAAATTAACATAACAAATATAAACATGTTATGAAATATTATACTTTGTAGTGGATGTCTATAACTCCTAAAGAAGTTACTCCCACTACTCTTCTCCAGTATGTAGATAATCCCCACTACTTCTCACCATTATTGTTGTAACTCCCATACCTTCATAATTTACCCATGATCTTCCTCCATGATCTCAAATACTTAATGACATACTTATGAAATTCTTTTGGTATACCTCTATGTTGTACTATAAATAGAGGATGAAAACTCATTTTGTAATACACTTGGATACATAGAAGAAATATATTCTCTTCTCTATTTCTCTCTACTTTGTTGTCTATCTTTTGTTTATTACTTTGAGCTAATTGTCTATCTTTTGTTTATTACTTTGAGCTAAGTTTTGTAACACGTTATCAGCACGAAGCTCTACTATCTCAAGAATCTCTTTGAGAAAATTAAGGTATTTTTTCTCCTCCTAATTTTGTTTTAATTATGTCAAAATTAGTATGAGCTATTGTGATGTGGCAACTATATGTAATTATATACTGCATATCATAAAAATTGTAGTAATCAATGATCTTGTGTTCAAAAGTTTTCAAACATAACAAAAATGTTTAGTTAAGAATACAGTGTAGTGTTTGCAAATCGTTTAGTATTAAATTAAATGTTTGTTTTAACATCAACGAAAAAAGATGATAGTATTGGTGTCTGTGTAGTTGAAGTATTGTAATAGAGTTAAAGTTATATAAGTAGGTTGTGAGGTTTTTAAGTTTATTTGTTACTGCGCTTTACCTTGTTTGTGAGAAAATGTTAATAGACGGTTGAGATACTGTTTTTTTTTTTTTAGTGTGATACAGAAAATGATTCTAACATGAACATTATTTTTGATTAACCACATAAAATTTTCTTGATTATGGTGCATGGTACTGCATGTGTGACATCAATAAATTATTATCACATATATAATAAGTAATGATAAGCAGAACATATGTATATAGTAATCGAAAAGACTGTAACAGTAGTTTCATTTTTCGTCATGTAGTTAGAAATTTGTTTTTGTTGTGTATATGTTATTAAACCACACATAGATGTATGCAGGAACACAAAAATAACAAAAGAAACAAATGAATCGGTATATCAATAGGGCATTTGTAACAATTTATATTAAATGTACTTGCATATTATATTCTTAATACATTGTACCACACATACGATATTCAAAGAGAAGAAATATTTCTCTCATTTAAGTATGTGTAAGGCAGATGTTACTACAATTTCTGGTAGTAGTAAATTGATTGAAGGCTCCGGAAGAGCAACTATAACTCTGCCTAAAGGAACAATATTTATCATAGAGAATGCAATGTTCTCCTCCAAGTCTAAGAGGAACTTGTTGCGTTTTTAAGATATCATTCAAAATGGATATCATATTGAGACAATAGATGAGAATAATCTTGAATATCTCATCATTACAAAGAATGTCTCTGGCCAAAAGAGGGTTATTGAGAAGTTCCCATCTTTATCTTGTGGCCTGTATTGGACAAAAATTAGTGCAATTGAGGCACAGTCCACAGTAAACCAGAAGGTTACTGATTCCAATACTTTTGTACTTTGGCATGATCTATTGGGACATCCTGGATCAATTATGATGAGACGGATTATAGAAAACTCATATGGGCATCCATTAAAGAATTTAAAGATTCTTTTAAATAATGAATTTTCTTGCACTTCTTGTTATCAAGGCAAGTTAATTATTAGACCATCACCAACAAAGGTTGGAACTGAGGCACCTACATTTTTGGAATGTATACAAGGGGATATTTGTGGACCTATTCACCCACCTAGTGGGTCCTTTAGATATTTTATGGTCTTAATAGACGCATCCTCTAGATGGTCTCATGTGTGCCTATTGTCATCACGCAACCTTGCGTTTGCAAAATTAATGGCACAAATAATTCGATTACGAGCACAATTTCCTGATAATCCAATTAAGTCTATTAGACTAGATAATGCTGCTGAGTTTTCATCCCAAGCATTTAATGATTATTGCTTATCAATTGGGATAAAAGTGGAACATCATGTAGCTCATGTTCACACTCAAAATGGTCTTGCAGAACCTTTAATTAAACGTCTGCAGTTGATTGCAAGACCATTACTCATGAAAACGAGGCTGCCCACTTCGGTTTGGGGTCACGCCATTTTGCATGCAGCAATGCTAGTTCGTCTCAGACCGACGAATTATCACAAATATTCCCTGTTGCAATTAGTTTTGGGTCATGAACCTAATATATCCTATTTAAGAATTTTTGGATGCGCAGTATATGTGCCTGTAGCACCGCCACATTGCACCAAAATGGGTCCGCGAAGAAGGTTAGGAATATATGTTGGGTTTGTATCGCCCTCCATTATTCGCTACCTCGAAACGTTGACAAGGGATTTGTTCACTGCACGATTTGCAGATTGTCGATTCGATGAGACACTTTTCCCAAAATTAGGAGGAGAAGTTGGTGGTGAAACCAAACGGGAAATTTTGTGGAAAAATCCATCATTATCTCATCTTGATCTGCGTGCCTCTATTTGTGAAAAAGAGGTGCAAAAGATTATTCATTTGCAAAGAATAGCAAATCAAATGCCATACACATTTACGGATTTGAAAAGGATAACAAAATTACATATCCCCGCAGAAAATATGATAGCACTATGTAATAAGTCTAAAAGAAGACAAAATTATTACCGTGAAGGTATCAATGGATATGGACGTGGCAATAGACGAAATTATAATCGTCATCATTGTGATAATGAGAATAATAAGGATTCTCAAAATATTCCTTCGCTCTGTGAAAGTAATATATGTCATCGATTTGACATGAGATTTTATACAGCACATATAGATGATTATGATCCATTCATGGTGTGAATGTGACAACATATGATTTATGAATACATATTCATTATTGGAAGAATATGAACATGCTATTGGTATTGAATATACCACACTCACCTCTAGAAGGAGGGTTGAGATGATATAAGAAAATAATGCCATTATTGTGGCATGAATGGTCATTGGTCACGTACCTATTGTACGCCAAAATATTTTGGCGATATGATTATTAAAGGACAATAATAATGCAAGAAACATATATTGCATATAATTTTGACATGACCATAATGGTACAACTTTAAGAGCCAATTATATTATTTTGGAGAAACATAATTGATTACCAATAAGGTATTGTATTGTAGTAAGTCTCAAAGAAACTTATTCAGTTTCCAAAGTATATGCGAAGCGATTGATTATATTGAGACTATAAATAAAAGAAAGATTTGATATCTTCTATTACTACAACTTGTAGCATGATAATATGCATGTGAAAAGCTACCAGCTTTATTCTCCAATTTGTACTATACAAACAAAAGAATGCCACAATAAAGTGGATGTTTATTGATATAAAAATCCATATCATAATAAACTTAGAGTTTATCGATAATTGCACATGTCATGATGTAAACCTGAATTTTATCAATATTGATAATTTATTCAATTGGCATTCGGGTTAGCCATATCAATTTAAGTATGAGGTGCAACAATAATAGAGAATTCACATGGGTAAATATTAAAGAACTAGAAAGTTCTTTACGAATTCTCTTATATTACTTGTTCTCATTAATTAATTGACCAACTAAAGTTGGGGTTGAATCCCATAAATTCTGAAAATATCAAAGGCGAATATGGGCCCATTCGCCTACCATATATACCACATATGATGCATCTATGATATGGTTACATGTGCGATTATTATTAACCTGCAACCTGGCCGGTGCTTGCGAGGTAACTTGCTCAGTAATCTAATTTCGAGCCTAATTTTCAGATTTTCTATTCAAGATAGTTTATCTTGATAAGTTGGTTTACATCATAGTTGGTTTAGCAAAATAATTTATTGAGTGCCTCTACTTAATAGCTAAATTATTGCTTATGAGAACAAAGTTATCTATATCAATTTGATATGTGTTATACACGAGAGTATATTATATTCTCCCCTCACAAGTGGTTCAGGGTCAGGAACCAAATAATTTCATCTTATTATTGTTGATGTGCAGTGTATATTAACATGATAATGCACAAAGATGATTTCCCAGAGTTGAGGAAACAAGTTAGTTTTTCTAACATGAGGGGGAGACATGATAAACACTTGAGAAAAAGTTACATGGAACGAATTATCATTTGTATATATAGATCCTCGAATATCATAATATGAACTTGAAGTTCATAAAAAGATAATTCAATTGCAACATATTGCAAAGCATGCCATACGCATTTGCTGACCCAAAGAAAGTAACTATATTCTCACTGCAAATGCTCATATTAAGTCCTAGAAGGACAAAGTCTTTGATACGCTTAAAGCTTATAGACAAATCGGTTTCAAAAAGAACTTCTTAATAAAGAAGATGAGGAAATGATCAAAGTGATCATAATAAGGAGGCAAGTGATCTAGAAGATCACATGACATAACACTTCATAAAATCTCATGAGAGATTCAGGTACCTGAATATATGAATGAAGAGATCTCCATGTTATGTCTTTATGAAAATTTACTGGAACCGATATAAAATGTTCGTCGACAACATCTATGATAGCGCTAAATATCGATGAGGATCTTAAGTTTGTCGAATACAAACAAAATATTGGCCAAATGGAAGAGATACAATTCAAGTAGAATTGATTCCATATGAAAGACATGTAGTTTTGGACATGTAGTTCGAATACTTGAAAGTATAAAGTCAATGGTATGTGTAATCAGTTTCCGATATCTTATACGTCTAGCATGACATGAAAACTTGATATGTATCTAAAGTATATAATATGGCTTATATGACTCAACTTACATGACAATCCATAAAGGATTTAAGTTGCTTGAAGCATCTATAATTCTTGATCTTGAGGTACCACTTCCTCAGTGCAATTTATGCACAAATGTATCTTGCTATAACTATAAGCATGACAATATGATAGTGATGATACATTTATGGAGATATTGAAGAGCCATTCCAAGATATTTGTGAAGACATTATATATCTTCCACGAGTTATGATTTCAAGGGGCAAATATTCATTATAGTTAATATCGCTGATTTATTTATCAAATCTCTACCAACGATCTCTTGAAGATGGTGCACAAGATTGGAATGCGAAGGCTCAAGAATGTGAATTGATGCTCTTTCCAGGGGGAGTTAATGCGCGTTGCACTCTTTTTCCCTTACAAGGTTTTGTCCCACTGGGTTTTCCTTGCAAGGTTTTTAACGAGGCAACAAAAATGCATTTTGTTAGATAATTGTACTCTTTTCCCTTTTCTAGAATTTTTTTCCCATTGGGTTTTATTTTAGTTAAGGTTTTAACGAGGCACATTATCTATAGACATCCAAGGGGAGTGTTATGAAATATTATACTTTGTAGTGGATGTCTATAACTCCTAAAGAAGTTACTCCCACTACTCTTCTCCATTATGTAGATAATCCCCACTACTTCTCACCATTATTGTTGTAACTCTCATACCTTCATAATTTACTCATGATCTTCCTCCATGATCTCAAATACTTAATGACATACTTATGAAATTCTTTTGGTATACCTCTATGTTGTACTATAAATAGAGGATGAAAACTCATTTTGTAATACACTTGGATACATAGAAGAAATATATTCTCTTCTCTATTTCTCTCTACTTTGTTGTCTATCTTTTGTTTATTACTTTGAGCTAATTGTCTATCTTTTGTTTATTACTTTGAGCTAAGTTTTGTAACAAAACATAAAATATACATAATAAATATAACAATATAAAAATTGAAGATTTCATTAATCATATAAAGTAATTTTATTATATATTACATTGAAGCACACCACAACAACAACCCAGTATAATTCCACTTAATGGGGTCTGGGGAGGGTAGTGTGTACGCAGACCTTACCTCTATCCTTAGGTGAAGAGGCTGTTTCCAAATAGACCCCGACATCCTTCCCTCCAAGAACTTCCCACCTTGCTCTTGAACAAATCATAAAATACACGATGGACAATACTGATTTTATGGCCGGATACTGATTTAGCACGATGGAGAATAGCATGAAGGCCAACTGTTACAATAATTGATGAATACCATAGTCCATACTCTTTTTGTCAATTGAAGATAAGTAGACAGAAAGGAATATGAAATACCCACTGATAATGGAACACAAAATACTATTTTTTTTTGTCTTTCTCCTAATCCTAAGAGTGGGGTTCTATCAACTTAAGAAGTCAATATTAAGAGAAAATTATTGTTTACCGAGAAGGGAGCCTTGGAGCAACAGCCAAAGTTGTCTAACATAAAGGTCACAGGTTTGAGTTGTGAAATTATCTAATGATGCTTACATCAAGATAAACTGCCTACATTATACCCTCCTAGGGTGCATCCCTTCTCAGATCCTACGTGAACGCGAGATAATTTATGCACTAAGAAACCCTTTTTACTGTTTACCAAAGGTTTGAATCCTTCACTTTTACCTAATTCACTAATGTGAATATCCGAAATGTATCAAATAACAATGGAAAAATTGATTCCAATAGTTAGACTTTCTTTAATATATATCCTTTATTTGTAGTTGATGTATTTTCGAAAAATACTAGAAAGAGTGGTAAAATATCCCATTTGATGTATTTTGACATCTCAGAGCTTTGTTCCGCACAAGAGCAATCGATCAGTGAGCTACTACACAATCTTTCGAGGATGGTTTCTTCTAGGCAAACCTCCTACTAAATACTTGAGATGTATGACAATTGATGACAAGCAAAATTAAGGTTAATCATGTAAACAACAAAGTGAAAATAGAAATATAGGGTTAATATTTGCCAATACTAGTATCCAAAAGATGTGTCAACCGATTTTGTATGGCAAGATAATACGAATGTGATCTAAGTAGAAATAAATGATAATAGATACGGGCACCCGATATCTTGTCGACTCATTCTTAGTGTTCTTTCATCTGGCATATGAGTGTTTTATTCTCATTCTTCATTTCTTCCATTCTTCTCAGAACAGCGTCGAAGACGTCGTCACCTGCATTGTTAGTAATATTGTGAGTTATACATGGCATTAAAGGGTTTGGTTGATTGCCTTATTCGTCTCCTCACTATGTCATACGGGCTCTCATGGTTTTGATAGTCGTGCATAGAGCTTGTTTGTTGAGCATTCTTACTAAGGTAACAATCAACCATGTTTCAAGGAGCCTCTTCATGGCACATGGCATCCCTTCTCTTGTGTGGACGTGGAAGCCACTTTTCCTTTCGGTTTCTTTATGCTACAATGAAGGGCAGGTGATCTTCCATGCCTGGGGGAGGCAGTGGGTGTCACATCGTCTCCCAGTTTTCATAGCTCTCATTAATATTATTCATGAGATTACTGGGGATGTCACATGTCGCCCTTGTTCTGTTTTCTTGGTTACCTGCCATGAAAATTTTTATAAGAGTAGAAAGGAGAAAAGCTTTGTGGATTGTCAGGTTAGTAAATCATGTGGGTTTAGATCTAATAGAAACTAAAATATTATCTAAGAATATCCCCATAGATGACGCCAAACTGTTTGGCCCAAAATTTAGATCTAGATTTAAACAACTATATTTTCTAGTACGATAGGGTTAATCTTAGCCAATATTAATATCCAAAATATACAACAACCTACTTTGTAAGGTAAGTAGTACGGGTGTAATCTAAGTAGCAATAAATGATGATAATATAGGGGCGCCTAGTATCTTTTCGACTCATTCATGGTATTCTTTCATATAGTATCTGAACATTTTGTTCTCATTCTCACTTTCTTCCATTTTTCTCAAAACAACATCAGGGCGTCGTTACCTGCACTGCTAGTAAAATTGTGAGTTATACATGGAGTTATAAGGTTTGATTGATTTCCTTGTTCATCTCCTCACTATACTGTGTGCGCTCTCGTGGTTTCTACAGTCGTGCGTGGAGCTTTTTTGTTGGTCATACAAAAGATGCATCAATCAATTTTATATGGCAAGATAATACGGGTGTGATCTAAGAAGCGATAAATGATGATAACACTGTAGTATTCAATGATCCAAAAATGAAGGAGGTAGCATGTAATAATAATAAATCACAAATAATGACATTTAAGTAAATAAAGGCATGTGAATCACTTGAAAAGGGTGAGCTTCCTTAGTATTCTTTCAAACAATAATGAATGATTGATAAGCCTTTGAATATTATGAGTCTCCTTCGATCATGGGAGAACAGTTATACAAGAATCTTAAAAAAAAGTATATTTTGTTATGTATGTAATAAAACAACAATCTCAGCGAATCTCAATATGTTTCTCTTACAAGTGAGTGTCCAATGTCCCCTATCACTATGTCTCTGTCACGACCCTAAATCGGATCTGATCGTGATGGCAACTATCGTGAAACAAGGCTAGCCGAGACAAACCCCTAAACTAACTAAGAAAATTATAATAATTCGTTTTAAGTCATAAATAAACTATAAATCCCAAAATAGAGAGTAGAATAGAAAAATACGGAAATAACACAGGCCGACATCGGGGTGTTACCAGTCATAAGCATCTACAAATCTGTCTAAAAGCATGAAAAAACTACATAGTCAACTACAAGGCTAATACAAAGAAAAAATAATGATAGGAAGGAGAAGCACTAGGCTGCAAACACCAAGAAACTACCTAGTCAGCTCTGAACAAGCCTGCTGGAAAGCAAATCAGCCCTCGCTAGTGTGACCCGAGATTTCTGAATCTGCACAGAGGGTGCAGGGAGTAATGTGAGTATGCCAACTCTGTAAATAATAAAAGTAAAGGTAGCTGAGCGATACGAAAACATGTAAAATACAGCATAATGCTACATCAAAGATGTATAAACCAAAGCAATCTAATAAAACAATAAAAAAATCATAAAAACACCTTACTTCTGTGAAAACCTCTTTAAAACATCTTTCAGTAGTTCAAACGAGTGGTTAAAACAGGGAGAAAAGGATAGTAACATAAATCAGCCCCTCAGGCAAAATACCAATAGAACTAACCCTTCAGGCTATCTCAGAATCACTTGTATCAGCCCCTCGGGCAATAACATGAAAACCATAATTGGCCCTCGGGCTTCATCACATCTCACACTGGGTACCCGTACTCACTGGAGGTGTACAGACTCCTGGAGGGGCTCCTCACAGTCCAAGCGCAATAATAAGCCATTCGTGGCATAATCAAACAGGCTCTTGGCCTCATATCGAGCCACCTCGTGGTGTAACAAATAGGGCCCTTGGCCTCATAATCATGAATCAATATAACACTACTGTGTGGCTCAGCTCGATCCCACAGTATCCTTACACACAGGCACTCGACCTCACTCAATCAGAAATCTCATAAGCCGCTCGAGCAACAGTAAAACATGACGCCCAGCCAAAATATCGTTTAAAATATCAAAAAAATGAGTAAAGATGGTTGAGTTGTGAAAACAATAGAATACAGCATGACTGAGTACAAATACGAAGTCAAAACAGTAAAGAATAGTAGTAAAAATCCCCTAAGGGTCCAAAATAGTTGGCACGAGGCCCAAATATGGCATTCCACCCAAAACCATAATAATACTTTCCAAAACACAATGATAGCAAACAGTTCACAATCAAATACGTGGTTAAAAAGTCATACGAGAAGGACTAAGTCACAATCCCCAATGGTGCATGACCCTACGCTCTCTTCTAGCGTGTGTGACACCTCAAAGTAGCACAACAATGTAAAATCTGGGCTTTCATACCCTGAGACAACATTTACAATCATTGCATACCTCTATTCGGTCTAAACTCTAGTCTGTGATGTCTTTACCTCTCGCATCGGCCTCAACTCGCATCGAATCTATCCAAAATCAGAATCATGACGTCAAAATATGCTAAGGAAACGAAGCACATGCGAAAATAATCAAATTAAAACACAAATTCCAAAATTAACCAAACCGACCCCGGGCCCACATCTTAGAATTCGATAAAAACTACATCAGTGAACCCTTTTTCCTCCGACGAGTCCATATATAGCAAAAATGCCAAAATCCAACAACAAATGACCCTTCAAATCCTAAAAGTATCCAATCTCAAGCCCTAGTTTCTTCAATATTTACCCATAAATTTCAACCCTAGTCAATGAAATAACACCATAGGAACGAGTTTTATGTTCAACAATTTTACCTTAAAGAAGTTCGTCGGATTCCTTCTTCAAAATTCCCCAAAAAGCTCCAAAATCGATAAAAATGATGAAGAAAGGCTGAGAATTATGAAGGACCAAATATATATTATCTGACCCAGGATTTTCGCACCTACGGTACCGCATCTGCGGTCAAAGCACCGCATCTGTGCTTTTCCCTTAAAATCCTAATTCCGCACCAGCGATCAAACAGCTGCACATGCGCTATCGCATGTGCGCTCGGATAGCCGCTTCTGTAGGTCCAGCTCCCCATGGCAAATTCCGCATATGCGACCCTTTGGGAACTTCTACGAGCCCGCACCTAGCGGTCCCCAAGTCGCATGTACGGTTATGATAGACTTCAGCAACTTCAGCTGCAACTTCCCAACTCCGACTTCTCTTCAACAATCCAAAATCACCCCGAGACCCCCGGGACCTCAACCAAAAGCACAAACAAGTCATATTTCACTATTCTAACTTATACCAAACTTAGAAACACCTAGAACAACATCGAATCAACTAAATAACATCGGCTTCAATCCTAAGATTTTAAAAACTTCTGAATTTCGCTTTTAATCAAAAAGTCTATCAAACCTCGTCCAAATGACCTTAAATTTTGCACACACATCACATATAACACAACAAACGTACTACCACTTTTGGAATTCCAGTCTGACCCCTATATCAAAATCTCACATATCAACCGAAAAATGCCAAAATTTCAATTTCGCTAATTCAAGCATAAATCTACTCTAGACCTCCAAAACACATTCCGAACATGCTCCTAAATCTCAAATCACCTCCCGAAACTATCTGAATCATCGAAATTTACTTATGAGCTCTTTTTCACATAAGTCAACATCCAGTTAACTTTTATTTAATCAATTATTCCTTCTACACTTCAAGATTTCTTTGAAGTTGTTTGTCGGATGGCCAATGCAACTAATCATATCAAATTCAGAGGATTTAGAATCAAATTTAAGTTCAATGTCAGCATACAATTTTAGACCATTTCTATATCAAGAAAAAAGGAACCTAGAAAACAGTACGGAGGGCTTAGTACAAATACCACAAAACCTCCCCGCACGTTGCTAAAAAGCAAATGTAACAGACCTTGTAGTTTGGTTACGTGCCATAAAGACAAATAAATTCAATAACAAAACAGTTGACTTAAGAGCCTAACATGTTCGTGGGGGCACAAAAGCTCTATTTCTAATTACCCCTTAGACACAAACTATATATAAAAGGTCTAAATTACAAGTCAATTTATAAGGTATAACAAAATTGTGTGAAGTGTAACATTCTATTCCTTAGGAAGAACTAAAGAGAAACAAGCAACAATGACATCTTTCAACTTCAGATGGAGATTGAGTTTCTTCCTCATTGCGACAATGACACTTTTTCACCAAGCAATAGCTGCTGGTTACTATACCACCCCTAAGTTTAAAGCCATGCCTTGGAAGCTTGCTTATGCCACGTTCTATGGAGACGAGACTGCTTCTGAGACAATGGGTGCGTTACACTATATATAGTCAATCAATTATCCCTCGATTCCAAACTAATTCAGACAGTCATTGGATTTTAACTTATTGTAGCAGGTAACCTATCTTATTTTTCAAGTAACTAATTCGACTCGTTATTGTAGGTGGAGCTTGTGGATACGGGAATTTGTTCAATTCTGGTTATGGAACAGCAACTGCAGCATTGAGCACAGTGTTATTTAGCAATGGATATTCATGTGGGCAATGCTTCCAGATACAATGTGTGAAGTCTAAATTTTGCTATAAAGGATTTACCACCATTACAGCCACAAATCTCTGCCCACCCAATTGGGCCCAAGACTCCAACCATGGTGGCTGGTGCAACCCGCCACGTCAGCACTTTGACATGGCTAAACCCGCTTTCATGAAAATTGCTCAATGGAAAGCTGGCATTGTCCCCGTTATGTATCGAAGGTGTATCTAATACAACACGTAAAATTACGCGGATAGTATAGAAATTATTTATTCTTTTTCTAAATCAAGATATACGAATCAATTTCGAAGGACGAGTGACTTTGCTCTAGTAATAAAGGTCCTCCATCATCAACCAGTAGGTTGAAGGTTCGAGTCATATAGCTTTAAGAAATTATTTTATATTTGAACTTTGCCCATCCAAATTAAGTTAATCTTGCATCATTTCTTGCATCTCTAATATGATGTTACTTCTTTGTAATTGCAGGGTACCTTGCATTAAGAAAGGCGGGATCCAATTCGCACTCCAAGGAAATGGTTACTGGTTATTGGTATACGTGATGAACGTCGCCGGAGGTGGCGACGTGGCAACCATGTGGGTGAAGGGAAGCAAAACAGGGTGGATAAAAATGAGCCATAATTGGGGAGCATCATACCAAGCATTTGCAACACTTTCAGGACAATCTCTTTCGTTCAAGCTTACTTCCTACACAAATCATGAGACTATTATAGCTTATAATGTTGCACCTTCTAATTGGCGTGTTGGCATGACTTACCAAGCCAAAGTCAACTTTCATTAATCATGCAGTGAGTTAAATATGGGCTAATGCGAATTAGTCCAGCTAGTAAATTTTGAATATCGAATAGCTTAAGAATTTCTTTTAAGCTCTTCAATCCGTCTTCGCTATCCCTTTTCCCCCTTTTATTATATATCTAGGCGCCCTTAAAGGAGCGGTGCTACGGTCTTCTTCCTTCAAAAGTCTTGCTGTAGATATATTTTACAGCAGTCTTTTAAGTTTTATTTTTGATATCTTGTACATAGTCTTTCACTGCTGAAAGGAATGTACATTTCTTGTAATGCTGAAATAGAACAATAATATGATCGAATTGTTACTATTCCTTTTTTTTTCGAGTTTTGCATGGCTAACTTTTTCTTATGCTTACATGCCGTACGTAGCAGTCCAATTAGTGAAAAATAAAGACATTCATTTAATTATCTCATAGCTAAGGAAATCAAATTATAGCTATAATCAAGCCAATAGGAACTTATCAAGGAAAATTATTAAATAATTTAGAATTGAGAAACAAAATCAAGCTTAATTATCTAATTCCCCCGGTTTAGTACGATTTTCTTTTTATACACTGAATGTATCCATTTTAAAAAGTCAAATATCATTTAAAATACTTGAGGATCTAATCATCTATTTTTAGCATAAGAATTTACATACAAAAACACTTTCTCGTGATTCCGATTTATTATACCTTAAACTTGAATTAGTCGCAGAGGCGGAATCAGGATTTGAAGTTTATGGGTTCGGAGATTCTAATCTTTTTAAGTTATTGGGTACAAAATGAATAATTTGTACATAATTAATGAACTTTTAAAAAAAAATATAGGGTTTGAACCAAAACTATTGAATTCAATAAACTTTTAAAGGTAGCTTTGGTTCTGCCGAACTCTTAAAGAATATGCTGGCTCCGCCGCGGACTAATCGAGATAAAAACATGCACCATATCCTTAAAAATAAAAACTTACAACATGAGATGAAATATCGGAACCTAAATAACTAAGTCAAGAGCTCCGTAATTGATTCAAGACAAGGTCGTCAAACAATGGTTGACTAGAATCTTTTTTATTTTGAAAGAATAGAAGTACTCAATCTATTGAATGGCTCCTTGCCACGATCACGAATCATCCACTGGAGTGGGAGACGGTAGCCATTGCAAATTGAACCACCAACCTTATCATCATTAAAATATACTTTTAGGCTAACCCAGATAGCTAATAAAAATTAAAAATAATCGATAAATATATAATATATATAATTTATATATATATATATATAAAGTTGTGTATGATCAATATATAAGTAATATGACCGGTTATTTATATAAAATTTATAAAATACAATATATCATCATTAAAATATACTTTTAGGCTAACCCAAATAGCTAATTACCTTATTATAAAAATTAAAAATAATCGATAAATATAATATATATATATATATATATATATATATATATATATATATATATATATATATATATATATATATATATATATATAAAATTGTGTATGATCAATATATAAGTAATATGACCGATTATTTATGTAAAATTTATAAAATATAATATATAAAATTATAAAAATATTTTACTTTATATGTACAATACTTGAATCCCTTCCACGCTCTAAATCTCCCCCATGAGACATGTAATGAACCAAAAGATAGAATATTTTAATGCCATAAGGTAACACAAAGAGACTGTGTCTAGTTGCCCATCTCACTCATTAAGCACGCCTCTTTCTTTTGGGGTTTCCCTTTTTTGATATGAATTGCCATCATCATATCCACACCTCCAAAATCATTCCTCCAGCTTTTGTCACCTGACTCCACCCCCGCCCCCCCCCCCTCCCCCGCGTCCCCCCAACCCCACAAAAGATTTTGAAAAGTTCCATTACTTTCAAATTTACATGAAACCATTACACATAGTATGCCTGATCAGCGTATTTTTTTGTTTTAAGCCCCGTAACTCTTCCTCAGCCAGGCTTGGGCAGAATAGCAGAGAAAGTATTAGTAGCATAACAAAAAAGCCTTCCTCGTCATTAATATCTTTGCTCGCGGCAATTGTGACCTCTCGGGAGAATCGATGACTGCATCTTTGATGCAGTGCTAGTACATCTGAGACTTCTTAATCGGCTAGTTGTAAATAGCCCCAGGGCTATGGAACAAAGGATTATCTCGGACCTAGACCGAGGTATTGATGGTGATTTTCTAATCTTGCAGAACAGAATGTGATACGATGAGATAGAATGCAATAGAAACAAAGACAGGGAACGGGTTACCTACTCTTAACGGGCAAAGCGAGCCCCTTTATTCTGAATTCTTTAATTCAGAATCAAGAAAATCTCCCCAAGTAGGATTCGAACCTACGACCAATCGGTTAACAGCCGACCGCTCTACCACCGAGCTACTGAGGAACAACAGGAGATTCGATCTAATAGAGTTCAATTCTCGTTCCCAACCCATGACCAATATGAGCTCGAAGCTTCCTTCGTAACTCCCGGAACTTCTTCGTAGTCTTACATGCCTCATTTCAGAGGGAACCTCAAAGTGGCTCTATTTCATTATATTCCATCCATATCCCAATTCCGTTCATTTAATATCCCTTTAGTGTCATTGACATAACATATGTTGTTTCTAGTCTATCTTTTTCTATTTCTTTTCTATATATAGAAAGTTCAAAAATCATCATATAATAATCTAGAAATTGCAATAGAAAAGAAATAAGGGAGGTTTGTGATGATTTTTCAATCTTTTCTACTAGGTAATCTAGTATCCTTATACATGAAGATAATCAATTCGGTCGTTGTGGTCGGACTCTATTATGGATTTCTGACCACATTCTCCATAGGGCCCTATTATCTATTCCTTCTCCGAGCTCTGGTTATGGAAGAAGGAACCGAGAAGAAGGTATCAGCAACAAC